>JZLH01S0002283.1:115905-129136 GCA_001188425.1 Eucidaris tribuloides
AAAAAATACGAAAATTGTCTAAAGCTCGGTTAATCTGCTCCCTCGCATAATTATTTTCTTTCACGATTTCGTAATTTGACACCCCAATATCTATGCAATTGCAAAAATTTGTTTTAAGAAAATGTTCATAATTTTACAAAATGGTAATTATATTTGCCACGCTTGATACTATCAGTTTAATCAACCTCTTCTTAAATATTGCACCGCAATATACGATAAAGTGTTTAGAGCAGAATTTTGTCAAGGTTCAAGATTAAAATAAGATCTTGAATTGGTTGCCTTGCTAAATTTTCTGAACATGTTTGCTCATTTTGCGCCTCATTTGAGGAAGTAGTGAATAGCACTTTTCAATCTCCTGGATAAAAAAAAAAGAATATCGCTCGATAGCAGTGTTCCTTGTTAATTTTTCTTTGGATCAAATGCATTGCATTTTTGGTGGTTACAATATTGGAAAGACAATCTACCGCTCAGTCGCTCTGTTCCCTGTACGTTACGTTTAGGCGGAGAGAAGCTGGGGGCACAATTTTACTGTTCGCCTGGGCCCCATAATCCCTAGATACGCCACTGAGCGTGAAAGAGCTCAGATTTTTAACTGAAACATTGCTAACAATGTCTTGAACAGTAAAAAGGCGATTCCTTTAAGTAAAATCAATACACGACCAAAGTGCGTTCACCTATTGGCCCATATTATTCGGACATCAATTACACACCCCTGCGACTACACTATGCGCGTCAATCAGATCGTGTAGCTCGATGAACAAAGCTGACACGACAAATTAGGCTTCCGAGATCAATGATTACACATCTCATTGCAGCGTCAAATGTCGCGTATACAATTGATTTGTCCTCTTTCTTTCTAGTCCTCGACTTCTCGCTTTCATCCGTCTAATTTTCCCAGTGTCAAGAAGACTCGGACGACTTAACTTGTGTCAACAATCGTTTGTGCAGGAACGAGAGCAAGGTGTTTTTAGTAGTGGAAAGTGTGAGACTGACTGAAAACCATAATTGACCAAATTGACCATACCTGCAACAATGAGGGCGCGGTCGCATGACTGTTTTCTTATCAGCTCACAACATTTGTATGATTATTTGGATAACGATCTCATCAAACTTCGAAGGTTGTTCGCAAGTAAAATTTTGATGGCCATGGCACAGAAATATTGAAATGCATATATAATTTAACTTTGACAATGATGAAACAATTAAAACTTTAAAAAACTAAAAGAAGGAGGAAGGAAGAGTATAAAATAAAGCTTATAAAGAGGAGGAGGAGGAGAAGGGGAGGGGAGAAGGAGGAGGAAGAAGGAGAATAGGAAGAGGAAGAGGAGAAAAACAAAATATATTTAAGCAGAGTTCTTGTTGAGGTGTCTTGCAGGTACTGGTTCGGAAATTTGCTGTGATGCTGTCACATGTTTGTTTTGTTGCTTCTGTAATTTTTGTTTGTATGTTTTGTCAGAAACAGAATGAATTAGAATTTTGTAAACAAAATCCTTGTGCAACAATTACAAACAATTCAACAATGCAAATAAAATTGGGAGTTTCGCAGTTTATCTTTTGTTTGTTTGTTTGTCTGTTTGTTTCTTTGTTTTAATTGATATTTTGGCCACGCCTTTTGAGGTTACTAGGCATAAAATGTCAAGGTTCGTCAACACCACTTGCCGTAAATGACGACACCAAGGGGTGACCAAGCCCAGAAAGAAGAAAACATTAATTGAGAAAATAGACCCGGGGTACTATTAGCTGGCATAGCATCCACTCATCCGGCCCCTTAGGGACACGATACATGACAGATGAAACGGTAGGGTTTTACAGGAGAAGATGGAGATGCGTTGCTATGGCAACACGGGTCATTCTAAGATTGATACGACAATGGTTTGCAAGATTCTAATAGAGCCTGCGATTATGTCTTTACGGAGAAATCAATTCCTGCCCAAATGGGTTCAGTCTTGTATTCGGGATAGCCCCATTCATCATTCCATATCCACGTATAGGCAATTACGATGCGTCAAATCAATTAAGCTTTTCCCACTGTCATACCCATAAAAAGAATTATCTGTTAGAATGCACTGCTGAAAATACCGGAATATGATGTTTGGGAAATCCCTTTGCGTTGTGCCTTTCGATCCAAATGACTTTTTTCTCCAGTATTTTCCCTCTGATCTGCGTTCTAGTCCTTAGCTGTTTTGTTGTCTCCTCACAATTTGCTGGATGATACCTCGTAAATACAATTACCCAGTCTTGGATACATCATGCAATATTGAGCGAGTGTCGTGGACTTGTCACCTTCATGCTAGCCTGACCATTACGCGACGAGTGTGTTCTGGTTTGTACCAAAATTCATAATTTACATTCCTAAATGAATTGTACGAAAAACTCCGGGATATTCTCCAACACATAAATGCGTTATCGTTCCCACAGTCCGCTACAACTACAACGACCGTGCATAATAACGCAACGCAATATATTCCAAGGTAGAAAGGATGAATCATCTACTCGAAAATTTCGCAGGCTAACATAATTTCATGTTTTTGTAGAATTGCGATTTGAAGAAAAAAAAATTATCAACCAATGCAAAGACGAATTCAGCAGGCTACGTTATGTTGTCGCCACTTTACAAAATTTGAGCTGCCACTACGCGTGACGTCACTACCCGGGGTGGTCCATTAATGTCGGTGGGTAACTGATATTATGAGGCGTCAAAACGGTCAGTAATTGAAGAGAAGCGTCAAAGCGGTCAATATAACGAAGTGATGCATTACTAACTTACTGAGAAGGACACAGCGGATCCCACACGCAAACAATTTGAATGCACTTTCTAATTGATAATTGATATGAGGAAGGTAATTAATTTTAGCCAGATGGGGCATGGATATTACGATATAGGTTCATATAGCGTGTATTCCTTGTTACTTGACGGCATATTATAATTTTCGATCATAAGCTATGACCGTTTCACTCCTGTTTTCTTTGACACAATAACACGTGGTACCCAATAAACAATCTTAAACTATTTTGCAGAATCGGATGATAATCTCAAATTAGATAACATCATTATCGCGTTCTTAAAGAATTTTATTTCTGTATACAATGAAGGCTTAATTTCATTGAAACCACCTGCTACGATGCTATATACCACCACGAAACAACTAAGACTGCATGATAATGTTTATGAAATCTGATTTCACAGTATTATGTCAAAACGGTAGAACCGTACAGAATTAATCTGTAAAATTATTCATGAAATGATATCAATAATGCTAATGATGATAGTGTCAAAAGTTCAATACAACACTGAAAGGTTAATTTCTCTTCTGCCGAACTCCTTCCCCTATACACCTGCCCTTTGCACCTTCTGATGCTTGAATCTTTCAATATCTTCATAAGATGTAGATGTTGTGAAAAATTGAAAAGTTATGCATTTAACAAATAGTCCCCATGGACGGTTCAGTATTGTGTTCACATAATCCAAGGGTAATCTGGGGGGGGGGTGCATAGGTGCACGTGCACCCCCCCCCCTTCCCCCCCCCCACACACACACATACACACACAGGAGTTTCCCGCCCCCTGGCAAGCAAAACGAAATTTGCACCCCTTTTTCTGCTTTCAACAGCAGATTTCCTAAACATTAGTTCCACCTCCCCAAGATGTGAGTCCCCATGCCATTTTAGTTCCACCTCCCCAAGATGTGCACCTCCCTACATGTATACCCAAACCAGCCTACGCCCTTGATATCCTTGATATTACTTTGAATTATGTGATTAGATTGATTTATGATGTTTGTAAGTTGATATATACAAATCAGTAAATCAATTTAAAAACCCTTCATCAGATTTTTGTAAAGAATGTAAACGACGTGCTTTATAGTTATCAGTGATCTTTTTTCCTTTACTGTCTTGATTGCCAATTTTGCGTGAAGAAGGCATTGAAACGATATGGTTTGATGATTGATCGCCTGTGCCGGTTTTACGAACTACATTCTTTAAAACGTTTAAGTTTTAACATCGTCACAAGCATGTTATGTTCATTCCCCTCCCCCTTCCCGCCCGCCTATCCGGATCTTAAATGGCAGCCCCTACGTATACCCGGCCGCAAAACTATCGAGAAAAAGTCAAACATGTTAATAATGTTTTTTATACAAAGAGAATAGCTGGGAATTTCAAAATACATTACAGCACGAATAGCAGACCAATTTCAACTTTTCCTCCCGGAGTAGAAAGAAATCACCCTCTACCATCGCATCATTAATTGTTCGTGAGCACTTTCGAATATTATTTTCGAATGTAGATAAGTGCATTTGTGTGTCGATAGTCTGCAATCAAATGTGGCCCATGTCTAAAAAAAAATCCAGATTCTGGCTCGCCCTACGAATTAATTAGAAATCCATTTATATGCAGTTAATTCAAACACGAATAACTGTAATTTAAATAAAACCACTCTGAACTCGTTAGTTTCATCAATCATTGTTGAGCCGAGGTCCCGCGGTCAAGGTTTATACAATTCATTTCATGATAGTAGACACTGCACACAGGCGACAAATCTCACGTTTGGCAACCCGAAAGCTGAAGTGCATGTGGCAGGCCATTTACAACCATTTATCCTTCAGCAAAGCAGCAGGTCTACATAACATCACAATAAGGAACCAGTAGATGCTAGTGTTGAATCAAAGAGCCATGACTTTCACCTTTCTCTTTCCACTGAAGTGTGGTGGGTCGTTTAACGTGCTGATGTATTTTAATCTCAACACGAGATCTCGTTATAGCTTTACGTCCTATCCCAGTAAAGGATTAAACATTGGAACCTAAGAACAAAACCGCCATAACTTGGTCTCAAACCAGGGACCTGTCCAGAGGCGTCGATACGTTTCAAGAATACAAAGCATTGGAGGGGCAGAGTATTGTTCACGCACAATGCTCTGCCCCTCCAATGCTTTGTATTCCTGAAACGTGTCGACGCCTCTGGACCTGTCGTATGAGTAGCCAATGAGCTCCGATCTAAAAATGGGAGCAAAAATAGTGGGGATGCTGACCCCATTTCTTTCTGTAATTTTTCTCATTCAGTATTTCATGTTTTTAAAGGGGGACTTGAAAGTCGGAGATCTATATTGTATTCAATTGAATGAAGAAAAAAAAATGAATTTGCGAAAGTTTAGGCAGATTTGAACATTTTTTCGGAGTTATGAGAAATCTTTTTTACGCTGCTTTTAAAAGAAGTGACGTAGTTACCGGTTTAAGAATTTCCCAATTACTATGGAACAGTTTGGTCTAAATTTGTTTAAATCTTCATTACGTTCTGTATTTTGCTCCACACAATCATTGCAGATATAGACACCAAACTTTCATTACCCCTTTTTGAAACGTTTTCAGGAAGTTGCGGGCCTGGAGACACAATTATTGTAACAGAGCTGCTGTTTGGAAAAGACAAGACTCAACCGAAACTTAAAATCCCATGAAAATAACCATTCTCTTCGGATATTTATTGTTATTGCTTTCCATGTATACAGCTGTTCGAATAAATATTTCACCAAAAACATAAATGGAAACTGTTTGAATGCAAACGTTATTTTTACCTATATAGTAATATTACAGATTTGAACACTAATCACTTTTGAACGGTGACGAGGGGCATACAAGCCTCAGATGCCTAACGTCTCTATACCCAAGTAAACCCAAGTAAGTAAACGGGTTGGTCACATTTGATCAAAGCTCTATTGTTTTCTTTATTATGCTCTTGGCTATTCAAATGATCCTAACCTAGAGACACAATTCCAACAGATCTTTTGTCTTCAAAAGACAAAACTCAACTGAAACTTAAAATCACATGATGCTAACCACGGGACTAACCATTTTCTCCGGATATTCATTGGTTATTGCTTTATATACGCAGCTGTTGAAAGTTGAATCAAATATTTCGCCAAAAAAATGGAATATTGTTGCAAGGGCGTAGGCTGGTTTGGCATGGGGAGGTGCACATCTCGGGGAGGTGGAACAGGGAGATGCACATCTTTATGGAGGTGGAACTAAAGTTGAGAAAATCAAGGCGTTGAAAGCCAAAAAAAAGTGGTGCAAATTGTCTTTTTTGCTATTAGGGTGGAACTCCTATGGCTCTGCGGGGGGTGCACGTGCAGCCAGTGCACCCCCCCCAGCCTACGCCCTTGTTGTTGAATGCAAAAGTATTTTTACCTATAAATATTAATGTGACAGAATTCAGCAGATTTGCACATTAATCACTTTTGAACAGTTTTGTCACATTTGCTCAAATAACCACCATTGTTTTCTTTATGTTGTTCTATTGGATGCAGGCCTAGAGACACAATAATGCAACAGATGTGTTGTCTCTAAAAGACAAAATTCAAATGAAACTTAAAATCAAATGACATAACCATTCTCTCCGGGTATTTATTGTTTATTGCTTTCCATGTACACAACTGTTTGAATAAACATTTCACCGAAAACATAAATGGAATCTTTTGAATGCAAGCATATTTCTACATAAGTAATATGAAATTCATATATTAAAGTGATAGGCTAACATTGTGGAGCTTCAATTTAAAAAAATTGTCAAATTTTGATATCTGAACTACACAGTAGTGTTCATATGGACAAATAAACACCCTAGAATAAAAAAGTTTGGAAATTTACAATGCCAATGGCAAATTATGCATGAATAAACAATAAAAACTCGGGGCGAGTTTAAATAGCCTAGGTGTACACACAGTAAGTCTATGGGAGCAAATGGGCAGGTGAATCCGATCAACTTACGATTTTCACTGTTTTAAAGCACTAAATAATCATTTTGAAATACAATTTTTTCAGGGCGTCATTTTAGACCTTATCAAAGACAATGGTAGGATGGGGAATCATGTAGTTCAGATTTTTTTAACTGTGGTAAATGTTAGCCAATACCTTTAAAAGCACATACACTACATATAGGCGTGTGCGTGCGTGCGTGTGTATGTGTGTGCCTATGTGTATGTGTGTGATGGTGTGTGATGTGTGTGCATGTGTGTGTATGATGGTGTGTGTGTGTGTGTGTGTGTGTGTGTGTGTGTGTGTGTGTGTGTGTGTGTGTGTGTGTGTGTGTGTGTGTGTGTGTGTGTGTGTGTGTGTGTGTGTGTGTGTGTGTGTGTGTGTGTGTGTGTGTGTGTGTGTGTGTGTGTGTGTGTGTGTGTGTGTGTGTGTGTGTGTGTGTGTGTGTGTGTAAGTGCGTTTTTAATGTAATCACTGTAATTGTAATTATATGTAATTATGTGGTATGTGGTTGTAATTCAAAAGCAAAAATCTGTGAAACAATGACGCGATTTTCTTTACTTATCGGTTAGTATTTACTTATGCATTTCGAAACAAATAAACCAGAATATAAGCGGAATCTTTTTTGATATAAGTTAATCGTTGTTTCATTGATGTGAACTCCATATTGACAGCATCGCTATGGAATCTACCCATCTTGGATTAGTTTTACGTGAAACCAAATCGAGCTTACAACCATCTGTTCATTTCATTCAGACGGATAGAACAACAGCGTTCGATTCTGACAAACATCATTCAGGCAGGTCTGTGGCGAATAAGGCGAGGGGTCAGGGGGACACTGTGCTACCCCCCCCCCCCACATACATATGCGTTGTTTTTAGATGGGCCGTTCGATTTAGGGACCGAACCTTTTTAAGCCTTCTGTCTTAATTTGCTAAGGGTAAATGAGACTTTTCAAACCATTCCTGTCAAAAATTTTGATTAAAGAAACACTTTAACATTGTTGAACATGGTTAAAGCTTCATATCTGACTTAAATGAATAATACCCTACAACACAAAACTTATGCTGTCACTGGCAAAGTATGTACAGATATACATGTATATGGAAATATATTAATGTCCTGTGGACAAAAATTCTACAACACAGCAGTCTGAGGGGAAAAAGTGGAATGGTCGCCCATTGATTTTTCACTTTTTATCATTTTGAACTGTACTTTCTTTTAGCGCTTCATTTTAAAACCGTTTCAGAGACACTATCAGCTTGAAGGATCATGTAGCTGAGACTTTAAAAACTATTTTAAACATTTTGAAAGGATAACTTTAAAGTATTATTCCTGGGCAAAATAATGTTGGGCCCCCTTAAATTCAATCCACCCCATGCGCCTCTATGATGCTGGTTCAGCAAACGACGTTCTTATTCGCTGTGATACGAATGACCAACGGTGCTTTGTAGCGTGGCCGTTTAATTTTATCCCCTGCCGAAAATCATCGTATGTTCAGCTTGACCACGATTTCTGACGTGTTCAGTTATTCTTACTGTGCCGGAGTTGTTTTACATACATGTAGATTAGTGCTTGGATACATCGTGTTTGCGAGGTTAAACGGCTGAATATTAGCTGGAAATTGTTTCTACGAGTTACTGGATCGGGACGAAATAGCACACTTCAAAATTGATAACCAATATATAGACAGATGTACTTGAAGTATTTGCAAGGTAATTATTGTATATACGGTATAGTTCCACATAATTGTGAAGTATGTATATAAAGTATGAACCCATTTTTGTAGAGTATTATACAGATTATGTTAGGTCGTAATCGCTTATACGAGTTACAGGGACGGTACAAAGCACACTTGAAATTGATTACGAATATACTCTGAGATAACATCTCCATGTACTTGAAACATAACTGAAAGGTCACAGAAGGCACAAATAATGTTGCCTACAGGCGATGCACCTGCACGGTCCGAGTCAAGTGCATACTCAGGATAACAAGAGGATAATTTCACGACAGTTAAACAGTAGCTCAGACAACAAGAAGGAAATGATCATGTTAATGTACCCTTCAGGGTTAAAAGGTTAGTCTAAATGGGTAAATAATCTGATTCATAGGTGTGTGACCTAAATTGTTGGCGCCAGGATTGAAACACTTAAACCTCTGCACCAAGGATGAAGATGGGATATATGGAAAGTAGCCTATCAACTACTCATATGATCATATGTACATTCTATGGAGGCCTTTATTTGTAGGAACATTATGTTCAACGAAAAACGAAATACGAGTCTTTAGTTACGAAGTCAGGACTTTTACAATTCACGCTACAAAACACATCCTAATTAAGGTCATTTGGAATAAAATCATTAAGTACAAAATACGATATTTTTTTGCAATTATTTTATTATAATACTAATAGGCTATACGTGGGTTTAAGAAATTACCATTAACCCTTTTGCCCAGTGAAAAAATACGTATCGATAATGCACTCCCTATGCACTGCTTTTATAAGTTTCACTTCAAATATCAGCCATACGTATAGTGAGATTAAATCCCTCCAGCTAAAATAATCGTCTTCTTTGCTTTCGAATAATTGCATTAGCTTCTCAAATCTTAACATAATATTATAACAAGATTTTTCCGTATGCAGGGAAAGTATTTTGATCGAGCCCGAATCAAAACAAAATAACGTGGTTCGTACGCTTTTCACCAGCGAAATGCCCAATTAAATTTGCAGCGGGTAAATGAATAAAATGGTCAGTTGTACTTTTTCAAAGTCGTAAATCCCCAGAATCCTTTAGGTTTTTATTTCTAGACAATACGTCCTTGACTGTGTCCCAGGACTGTGTCTTAACGATATTATCTACGTTGCTCTATACCACTGAGCCTTCAAAGAATGCGATTTTTTTAGTGGCAAGTCAAGTTCTCATGGGTGCATGCTAACTGATAATAAGCCAGCTTTGTCGGTTACGATAAATAAGTGGGGTTTTTTCAAATGAAATTAAGAAAAAGTGTCCACATGCAGTACTTTGCTTTTAAAAATGTAAATACAACAGTAAACAAGCTATCCCATAATGATGTGGTGCATTGTCCGGATACATTTTGACAGAACATGTATAGTGAACAACTTCAGTGTGTGTATGTGCATGTGTGTGTGAGTGTGGGTGTGTGTGTGTGTGTGTGTGTGTGTGTGTGTGTGTGTGTGTGTGTGTGTGTGTGTGTGTGTGTGTGTGTCGTAGTGTGTGTGTGTGTGTGTGTGTGTGTGTGTGTGTGTGTGTTGTAGTGTGTGTGTTGTGTGTGTGTGTGTGTGTGTGTGTGTGTGTGTGTGTGTGTGTGCGTGTGTGCGTGTGTGCGTGTATGTATGTATGCATGAGTATATGAGTGTCTGTTCTTTGTGAGTGATGTGTGTGGATGTGGATGAGTTTGTAGTCATTTGTCTTTACGTAATTTCAATGGTACTTTCAGCATCAAGACGCCGTGTCATAATCAAATCAATGAATTGCAGAGAATGGAAAAGTGAAGTAATTTGCACTACATTGTAGGATGAACGGCATATATATCTAATACTGATTCACTCCGAATTTCACTCATTCCTAAGTATTCACTGGAGGAAATGACCCACCAAGAAGTACAACAAAACAAGTTGCACATTAGTCTAGAAAAACAAGATGGCAACCACCACGATGCCCTAAATCCGATGGAAATTTAAGAGAACGTCGCATTAAGAAATTTGGTGAGTAACCAACGCAATATTGGCGCGAAAATATGTTTTTATCAACAAGATCGGCACCAAAAACACCCAAGTCGAAAATTTAATCTTCAGTGGATATCAAAATCAATCTTTGTCACCGAGAGGATCAATATTGAAGCGCAAGCTTGAAAGTCTGTATCCATGTTTTATTATTGTTTTTACTGAGCGCGGTGATGGAAAATGAGAAAGGCTATAGCTTACGGTAATAACAGGGCGAACGTTGGAATCTCCTGCCGCCCGTTTATGAGTCAAAATTGGCGAGTCAAACTAAATAAAGTCGGACGAGGCTTCAGTGTCGCATCTCGTTCCATTTAAACACAGACCCATCATGAAGTTAGCGATCACCTCATCAACGACACACGTGAAGGACATTCTTCTTAAAGGTAATAAAAGCAGACAACTTTGAACGAAGAGATGCGGGACAAAAAGAACACGCATTTGTTTTGAAAGAGAAGTAGAGGCCAATATTTGAAATTGATTGTTAAGACGCCTGGTGTACATGTAAAAGTCAGAAGTGAGAGATCACGGTTTGATTCTGTGCTGAAACCATGGCGTATTGAATGGACACGATGCTTATTGACAGTGTAAAGTGGTTCACCATATGCAATGTAATCAGTCCAGAAACGCGAGAACATGAAAAGGTGGAATGGAATGCTCGTTATGCTTCTCAAATCTTCTACAAATTACTTTTGATTTGGCTTTGACTTAGATGAAACGAGGCCTCGTCACCAAAAGGATGTTTTCCTTCATAATGGACGTGTATAATGGTCATACCTTATCATTTTACAGCATGGCGTACAAATACTGATGTGACATCGTGGTGGTGAATTAGATTTCTTCTAGATACAAAACGTGATCCCACTTTTAAAGTCGACCATTAGGTCATCAGAGATCAAGATAAATATAAAAAAGATAGTTCATAATTTTCCTTCGCTGATAGCGGATGCCAGAAAGAAATACAGCAAGGTTATCATCCCTTTATTTTCATAATCCGATAGCTATCTCCTACTCATGGGCGCAAATCCATGGGGACAGGGGGACATGTCCCCCTCCACGATTTTGAAATGGGAGATGCAATCAACCTAACCCAGTGTTATTAGAGTGTGGTGCCTCTCCCCCCCCCCCCACATTTCAAAATGGATTTGCACCCGTGCTCCTACTTCTTCCTTATCATTATCATAGTGGTGTTTTTGATCTTCGTTTTCCTCCTTGTCCTTGCCGCCCCTCCTCTTTTCTTTTACCCTCCCTTCCGCCCTTTCCTTTCTTCTTCTTCTTCTTCTTCTTCTTCTTCTTCTTCTTCTTCTTCTTCTTCTTCTTCTCCTTCTCCTTCACATTGTTTCTTTTCTTCTTGAGAAATAATAGTATCCATATTCTGTGTTTGCCAACAATGTTTTTTATTCTAACGAAATAAAATTTTCATAATCAATTTTCTCTCACTGGTTCTTCTGATCCGGATCTTGGTTTTGCTTCGATGTATGTATAGCGCCTTCCAAAAAAACAATACACGTATAAATGAGTATACCACGCGTTAATCCACGTCACTGTTGACGTCATACCCATATTCTAGCCATTGCAGTTGAATTTTTGAAATGTGCTCTCGCCATATGTTTTCTATTCCCGTCAAAAATAGCACTGGCCAGTCGAAATCAATAACTTTCTACCAAGACAGGTGTAACGATAAACCATACAAATCCATATAGACAATCTAACTGCCTACATGCACTGACAGGTGATTCAGTAACTAATGCGTAAAATGTGTTCCTGTCGAAAGTGTACATTTCGGCGATGGCACAAAATTTTAAGTGGTGCATTAAAACACAAAATTTGTGAAGTTTTAAAAAGTTTCAAATTCAAAATAGCTTCCATACACACTGTATTAAACTGGATTCTGGCTTGCCCCTCCACCAAATAAAATGTTTTGGTTTGTTAAAACTTTTAAAGTGTATTTACACTATTAAAAGACCGTAAGTACATGTATTAATGGTCACAAAATAAAGGAGATTTTTTATGTGTGATTTTTACTGATTTTAGATTAATTATTTTAAAAATGCATACTTAATGAATTACATAATTTTGTGTGAAATTGTATTGCCCCATCGAGCTCTATCAGACATACTAGATGGAATCAGAATACATCCAGAAATAAATGTGAAAAACATTTATATTTTGAATAAATTTGCAGTCATTGGCACAATTTATGAATTTTGACATTGTGAAATCCCCACCAAGCCCTACAACCTAAAGGAAGCAAAATTAAAACCTGTCGAAAATTGAAGAACGTTAATTTTTATGATGTTGAATAAATTTCCAGAAATGAGCATAATTAACACATTTCAAAATTCCGTGTTGAAGTTTCAAGTTAACAACAAGCCCTATCAAGTAGAACAATTAGAATTAAAACCGGTCTTGAAATAACATACAAACACACACACACACACACACACACACACACACACAATTCTAGCTTGTTTACATGAAATTATCTTCTCGGAAAAACAATTCAATTCCATCTAATCCAGATGTGAACTGACCGACTGAACAAAATTAAAAACGAGACTTCTTTCATGTAAACATTCTGTCCTACCCAATGGACCACGTGAACGAAACACTTGTATATTCACATACACATGCACTCACACAAACACACACATATACACACACACACACACACACACACACACACACACACACACACACACACACACACACACACACACACACACACACACACACACGA
>JZLH01S0002283.1:129161-139553 GCA_001188425.1 Eucidaris tribuloides
CCTTTAACGTCTTTTCTCTCTTTCTTCTTCTTCTTCTATCTCTCTCTTCTTCTCTTCTTCTTACTTCATTCTTCTTTCTTCTTCCTTCTTAGACTTTCTTATTCTTCTTTTCTATTCTTCTCCTCTCTTCTTCTTTCTCTTCTTTCCCTTCTTCTATCTTCTTCTTCTTTCTTCTTCTATCTTTATCTTATATTCCGTCTTCATTCTGTCTTTTCTATTTCCTCTCTTTCTTCTTCTCTCTTCTTCTTCTTCTTCTTCTTACTATCTTATTCTTCTCTCTCTTACTTCCTTCTTTTCTTCATATCTTCTCTCCTTCTTCTACTTTCTATCTATCCTTCTTTCTCCTTCTTCTTCTTCTTCTCCTTCTTCACATTTTTTTCTCTTCTCGTGGAAAAATAATTGCATATACTGTATATTTAGCAACAATGTTTTTATGCTAAGCCCGAAAATAAATTTTATAATCAATTCCAGATGTATTCACAGTTATGTGTTCGAGTATGATGCGAAAAAAACCAATACACGTATAAATGAGTATACCACGCGTTAATTCACGTCACTGTTGACGTCATACCCATATTCTAGCCATTGCAGTTGAATCTATGAAATGTGCTCTCGCCATATGTTTTCTATTCCCGTCGAAAATGGCACTGGCCAGTCGAAATCAATAACTTTCTACCAAGACAGGTGTAACGATAAACCATACAAATCCATATAGACAATCTAACTGCGTACATGCACTGACAGGTGATTTAGTAACTAATGCGTAAAATGTGTTCCTGTCGAAAGTGCACATTTCGGGGATAGCACAAAATTTTAAGTGGTCCATTAACAAAATTTGTGAAGTTTTAAAAAGTTTCAAATTCAAAATAGCTTCTATACACATTGTATTAAACTGGAATCTGGCTTGCCCCTCCACCAAATAAAATGTTTTGGTTTGTTAAAACTTTTAAAGTGTATTTAGACTATTAAAATACCGTAAGTATATGTATCAATGTTCACAAAATAAAGGAGAATTTTTGTGTGTGTGATTTTTACTGATTTTAAATTAATTGTTTTAAAAATGCATACTTAATGAATTACATAATTTTGTGTAAAATTTCATTGCCGCATCGAGCTCTATCAGACATACTAGATGGAATCAGAATACATCCAAAAATAAATGTGAAAAACATTTATATTTTGAATAAATTTGCACTCATTGGCACATTTTATGAATTTTGACATTCTGCGTTGAAATTGTGAAGTCCCCACCGAGCCCTACAACTTAAAGGAAGCAAAATTAAAACCTGTCGAAAATTAAAGAACGTTAATTTTTATGATGTTGAATAAATCTCCAGAAAACAGCATAATTAACACATTTCAAAATTCCGTGTTGAAGTTTCAAGTTAACAACAAGCCCTATCAAGTAAAACAATTAGAATTAAAACCGGTCTTGAAATAATACACACACACACACACACACACACACACACACACACACACACACACACACACACACACACACACACACACACACACACACACACACACACACACACACACACACACACACACACACACGGAGTCCGTGCCATAGTGTCCCTTTTCGCGAACTTCGTTCTGCGGGGACAATAATGGATTGGTAGCAACCATGGTAGTACGGGAATGAAGTTAATTAACTTCATTCCCGTAGATTTAGGCTAACACAGGTACAACTGTTATTAAACTGATACCTTAATAAGATTGAATGTAAGTAGAATATAGGTACGTGCACACTAATTATGTATCTAAAACATTTTAACATTAAAATCAGGGTGTCTTTTTACATGCCTAAAAATTAACATTGTGTAAATACATTGGTATATAGAAGAAAATGCCATCTTAGAAACTTAAACAAAGTGTAGGAGCTAGAAACTCAGTTTAAGTGGAACTATAGTGGTGATAAGACTTTGATTTGAACTATTATCTCGAAGAGACAAAAAATCCTAGCATAGCACATACACTACGGCTGTTGGTTTCTGCGCAATTTTCAAATTCTAGGTAATTACTGATACCGTGATTTCACAGGAATGCATCAATAGCCATAGGGCATGAGCGACTTTTTTATGTGCTGCAGCAGAGCGCAAAGGAGATTCCCTGCCTTTAAACCTAAAGTTTAATTTAAAAACACACCAATCCGTTTCATAATTTACAATTGCTCTCAAATTATGTATGATCTGTTATAGTTTGTACACTATACATACATTAGTATATGTTCAGTACCTATAGCAGAATAGTAGTATAGCCCTACATGTAGTAGAAGTAGTAGACTATACTGGCACTGGAAAAGCAATTACGTGTAAATAGACGTGTTTGCAACGTTACAATATGTCACTCCCACACACAGACACAATATCAGTTTTTTTCCAGGTCCATGTTTACTCAAGAACTAAAGGTTATCCCTAAAACACTTCATTTCCTCCCCTGTCACATTGACGAGCCAGGATCAAAATTATTCTCGCGTTATTGTCACACGTTATCTACCTGTAGAGTGATAAGCAAATAACGTCTTTTTCAGCAGTAGATCCAGTATTTATTGTTTTTTCGAGAGGTTTCTGGAGAGTACATTTTAAAGTTCAGCCCACATATTTGTTTAATATGATATGTACCAAAGGAAGAAGCGCAGTGCATTTTAGGCCAAGACACTTTCAAATATAGGCTAGTCAATGTATTAACTCCCACGACTCAGTTGTTGCTGTTAGTTTTCGAGTAATGACAGGTTGATACTTGGATGAAGTTAATCTAATAACTAAACTGGCCTCATTAGAAATAACGCCAAAATTATATAAGACAAAGTGTACTTTGTCTTGTTATTGTCCTCCTCCTCCTCCTTCTCCCCCTCCTTCTTTGCTCCTCATTCTCCTCTTGTTTTCACTACAACCATTATATTCACTAAAATTACCAAACACGTTATAATCATCACCATCACCATCATCACCATCACCACCACCACTACCACCACCACCACCACCATCATTACCGCCATCATCATCAGTACCACCATTATTATCATCATCACTATCCAGTATAATCAACATCGTTTATCATCATTGTCACCACAACCACCTACAACATTATCAATATTATCTACGTCGTCGTCGTCGTCGTCGTCGTCGTCATCATCATCATCATCATCCAATGTGAGTCGGGTTCGTCATTTGTGGGTCCGAAAATTATTTTTTTATATTCATGTGGAACATTATTTTTCGTTTTGTTTTGATTTGTTTAGTTGTGTTGCTTGCTTGCTTGCTTGCTTGCTTGCTTGCTTGCTTGCTTGCTTGCTTGCTTGCTTGCTTGCTTGCTTGCTTGCTTGCTTGTTCTTGGCTAATTATCCTCATTAGACCAGTGATCATTCGAACCAACAATTCTTGGATTATATACCCTCAGCCAATTCGTACACGTTGAAATAAATATACATCTTCGTGTCGAACATAAACATACCTTTCTCATCATGTAAATACCTAGCATTCCTCGAAATCAACACGAGAAATTGACTAATAACTCATTACTGATTAACGAGCTCATTCATTAGCCGATGCGGTGACATGATTAGACAGATGTACATGTGACCCGAAATATGCAGCAGTTATATTCTACAGAAATTAAATTATCTGTCGTACCTTTGAAAAAAAAAATATACATCTATACATCTGGTTTCGACATTTACAAAAACTGACGTCAATAATTTAAGTTATTATTTTGGTTATAGAGCAAACACAGTGACAGTCGGGAAAATAATGGAAATATCACGATCACGATGGAGACTGTGGATATCTGTCTGTTGATTATGTGATTATTGCTGGAATGATAACCGAATTACGTTACAGTTGGTGTTGGTAACGTCGGGGTCTATAAAGTTCAACACACAGTCATTTTTCATCCCGCAACATCAGATGTCTCGAATGTCAAATGCACTGAGCGCGCCACAGTTTCACAATCAAAATGAAGTTAGCATGATTGATCCTCAGCGAAGGAGTTTTAAAATAGGGTAGCAGAAAAGCGGGCACGTGTGTCGAGCTTAAGGGTGCATTATTATGACTGTAGTTGAGCGTGGGAGGAAACATTGGGAAACAGTAATGCGAATTTGGAGATGAAGGGCATTAATGAGACGCAAAAATCGAACGGAATCATCCGAAATTCAGCAGGGACAATGGAAAGCCTGCATTAAAGCCTATAGGGTGTTGTTTGTAAAACAGTACAGAGTAGTGATTCGATAAGACGTTTTTGCAGATCGGCGTTAAATAAAATCGTTATTTCTTATAAATTTTCCATCTTTAGCGTAACAAGTTCACGTGCAGCTGATATTTTATGGACTTCCGTGGATTTTAAATGATGCACCCGTTTTTTTTTTTAATCTTTATGTTTGACGTATATACACGTTAACGCACAAACACAAAATGCTTACAGAAATGCCTAAATAGTAACAAGTTACGTATGCATAGTTGACTAATAAACTAGCTACACATTAAAAAACAAACTTCACCAAGTTTAATAAGTAATGGAAGCACACTAAGAACATGTCTGGTACAGATATAACAAAGAATCAAGATTGAACCTGGGGCCTTGTAGTTTCAATTGAAAAGGATCAATTTTTAAAGTGAACACCCTCAACACCCAGCTTATTTCTTTTCTCTGCTTTTTTATATTCAAGTTTCTTGTTGTAATTGATAAAAATCATAAAGGCGTCAAAGTTTGGTATCAGTTTTGAAATCTGCAACGATATATATTTAGAATTTCAGGTAAGGACTACACAATATATACATTACCGTACATGTGAACTATACACCCACCAAACATCTTCCCAAACGTTCTAGAACGTTCTACCCCGTATTTTCTTCCTAATGAAAGATAGTAGGTTTTGTCAAAGCGAGGTAATTTTTGGACATTCACAAAACATGCGAACCAGTTTTTCTGGGATGTTGAACAATAAAACAATTCGGAGACTCTCTATCATTTTGATCTTGTGCAAAAAGTCATTGGTACCAATGTCATTGTAAAAAACATTAAAATAAGAGGAACGTATTTCTGTTTCAATTTGAATTATGTACTGACCAATCCCTTTGTTCTATAGATGCACCTGTTTTGTGTATCTCTTTGATGATGCTCAAAAACGATTATTTTTCCATTTCTTTTGACACTCCAGATCTGTGACGCTAAAAAAACTCGATGCTTGTCTTTACTTTTGCAATTTTTCTGTCCATACTTCTTTCCTTCACCGCTACAATATTTTATTGACTTAAAATATTACTGGGTTCAAAAGTGAAAGTCACAACTGAATCTTTATCGAAACGTCATGCCCTCTCCATAGACAATTTTTAATGTTTTTTTTTTACTCAAACAAAGAAAACAATATCAGTGTAATGGTTAATTTCAACACTATTTCATGGTAATCTATCGTAAGCAATACCTTCCAAAAAGAAAATACGGGAAGAATTCATATTCTCGTTCGTGTAAATTCACAGTGAATAATAGAATTGAATGAAGTTCATCTTGTAATTATAGGACTCACTCGGAATCGTAGATGGACCAATGTATTTCACTCCTTTTCAAGAGTGAAACCTAGTAGAAATTCACTCGAAAATCACTTCTTTAGTCTAAATTCACGCCAACAGACTGTGAATCATCCTCTCTTCTTAGTGGACTTGTAGCGCTACTCTCGTCATGTATCTTGCAAAAATAACTAAAACCATGTAAGTTGTATAATAACGCATCACATCTCATATTTATGAATATTTGTCCTATTTTTAGACTGCATCTTACTTGATTGTATTCGGAAAAAAGATGTGCACCTTACAAACGATGAACTTAAATACCTGTATGACCTGATGATGTGTAATTCATGTGTTCTTATACAGACTTCTTATACAGCATTTTAAAAAAATGTGCAAATAAAAAGCGTCCTCTTTTGGCAATTCGAAAAACTATTGTCACGTAATACTTACATCAACGTCAAGGTCTTGACTTTCAAATGCCAAAAAACCCCTTTGTTCTGTTCAATTTTTCTATATGCTGCTATAGGGAAAGGGTAACGTCACAATTGTGCCACTTTTCCCGTATAAGGCCTGATGCTTCATTGACTGTAAAAGTGGCATACATGTAATTGTGATTTTACACTTTTTTTGTTAATCAAACATATCTCGGGAATAAAACAAGCAAATTGAACAGAACAAATGACATTTGAAAGCCAAAACTGTGCCCTTGAGGTTGATGCAAACATCATGTCATAAGAGTATTTTCTAATTGCCAAAGAGGACGCTTTTCATTTGCCCAATTTTGTTAGGAGACACGCTGTACAGAATCAGGCAGGATGTTGTCAAAGTGTTAGTGACATTTCATCCTGTAATCAGATGTTGGTTCTGTATGAGGGATTTCTTCTGCTGCGCCAGGTTGACCTTTTTAGCGGTAAATTTCGTATTTTTTTAAAGATTTCTAGCGACTTGCCGTCGGGTAAAAGATCCCAAATCCCAACGGAGTCTGGTTGAGGGGAAGGTTGATATTTACACTGCAAGAGAATAGGGTGTCAAGTTTTACACCCAAGTTGTCACCCATTTTAAACCTGTGGGTTGTCAAATTTTAACACTGGTTGTGAGTTATTTTAACCCCAAACGAAATATAGTCCTTCAACACCAGAGGTGTTGAAAATTAAAGGCCGATGACATGATTGGGAACACTTGAAAATGCTTCAAGAACCAAATGAGTTGGAAGATATACCAAATATACACCAGCTGGAGTGTATCTCATGCATGGCTAGAAGAATTTGTCTTGAATTTGTTTTATTAAGGAGAATCAAGCATGAAAATATCAGCACTTTATTACCCTCCTGCCCAGGGAGAAATTAATCCCATAAAAATATACACAACAAATTTGTCTGTCACAAGGCATACTGATGGAAGTTATTTTAAAATGAGTCGACATTTGACTACAAAATGTTCACAGTATAATTTCCTTGCACAGATTACTTGATTCTGGAATAGCTTTACTCCCAATTGAGGATACCCCACAATCACGCCATTTACCTGTTTACATTTAATAGGGACTTGGACATTAGGGGCTTACCTTTGCGGTTTCTATACTAAGCAACGCCTTCGGTGTTAATTCTAACACCCCCTTTTTTTTTTTTTTTGTCAGTGATGCTGTGTCACATCATTTTGACACGTCTGTCAGAGTATACCCCAAGACCGCAATTCATATCAATATTTATTCATTATCCTTCTGGACATCTCATGTTTCAGAGCCCACTTGACCAATCCGACACGCATCCTGGTCGGTGTCTTCTGGGAGAAGCGAATTACGATCCACTCTTCCGTTTGCATACCGGATGGTGCCCCATAACGCAGGTATCGATAACTCGTCCCGATTCCTCCCCGGGCCTCCGGCATGACTAGACACTGAATCACGCATTACTACTTAAGAGATCCACTCAACGACACGAATGTAATACGACATAAATATGATCGTTAGATGAAATGTGTTTCACTTTGTCCGCAATACTTTCACTTGAGGCAGTCATGATGTACCATCGGAGTAATGCGGACATACTGGTACATGATCGTGTCAACTAAAGCGAACTAACGGACGTTATAACTTAACGGAGTGGAAAATTGCGTTGATCATAGATCTCTAGGAATTTCCACACCATGTTATTGAAAAATACGGTGCAGTCGCAGGGGGCAACTTGGGGGGGGGGTGCGCGAAATGAACACAATTAAAGAAGTGATCGTTCATGCGTTAATATTTATACTTTTAGATATTGAGTAGAATGTTCAATGTTTGCACAGAAGTGTTTTTTAATTAAAAAAAAAATCATCCGTTGCCCTTGGCCCCTTTTCTGAAGCGTCCATTTCCTAAAAATTCTGGGCACGCCACTAAAAGGTCAACGAGAACTATATCAAAGGATCACGTAGTGTTGCACAACAATATGGATCAAATTTATTGGATTCAAATTCTTAGTAATTTGTGTGACCTTTGAATTTCAAGCCTCACTTCCATTCTATTCGAATTCATTTCGTTCTATTTTTTTATCGTGTCATCAAATGAACACGTGAAAAAGGATGAACGAGTTCAATGAAAATACAAGTTTGGGAATAGAAAAACAAACAATGTGAGCCTACAATAATATAATATTATTATTCGTAATGACGTCATTATAGATCCGATTCATTGAACCTTGTGCCGATTCGATTGCAAGGATGTAATTTCTGCTGAAATCATGGTCAAGTAACAAAGATGTTGGTTTGTTGGTTTGTTTTGCAATTGAATAGCACAAATATTATCATCAAATGATTTTAAAATAATGACGGACCAATTTTTTGTTGGTGTAATTTTAAATTATAACTTAGTCTGCCATTTTACGACATTAATATTTCAATTTGTCTAACGGATCAATTTTTTTACCTGGAAACGCACTCTGATAAAAGTATACCGAATAATAAATCAGTTATTTCAATTAACAAACATGATACAACATACACTGTACCAATAAAACAGGAAAGACATTTTCTTTTCTTTTCTTTTTCTTTACTCGGTGAAGATGTGCATTTTAACATTTGTAACAAACAGGCGAAAATGCACCTGCATATTACGAATACTGTAAATTAATTACATTGTTTAACATGTTATCACAAACGAAAATTGCAATGAGACAACACAAACCTACTTAAGATGTTATTGTACTTCTTACCGTTATTGGATCACCTACGATAATTAAATCGCTTACTGAAATTGCAATCATTACAACATTAATGTTATATTTAGTGACTTTATGTGTGATAGAGTGTGACTCATGCTTTTTTTGTAGGACCATGAAATATTCATAAATCACACGTAGTCTAATATTTTTAGATTGTAAGCTGTGATAATTTGGTCTTTTGTTTGATCCTTTTATACATATCTCTTTTCGGAACAGATGTTGGTATTATTATATGACATAATTGTAGAACTCAAAGTAAAATTTTGACATTATTAAAATTAAACGCGAAATTAATATATGTAGTGATGTAAAGACACATTAAATTGAAATATAAATTAAAACTCGCATGACCAAAGAATGAACCTAAATTATTCCAGACTTAAAGAAGTCAAGACTAAACGTAATACATTCACTTTATACATCGCCAAGCCCGTATTGTTAAGATATATCAGCTGATATACGTTCTTTACTTGTTTCTTTATCTATATCATTCTCTTTTTCGCCAAGAGTAATATTATTTTGCACAATAAGTTACTCTTAAGCAAGTTTAACGAACTGTAATGGAACAACAACAATTTTGTCCTGATATTTTTTAAAGTATCGGGCTTGGGGATTACACATGGGGTGACTGCAAATCAGTACGAATGCCACAAATTGGAAAGAAAGGATGGGATTAGAATAAGTCCCAGCTGCCTGAAGCAAACCAACATAATTGATTCGAAAAGGATGAATCCACGCAGGAGAAACAGGCCATGGAATTTATTCAACTCAACAAGACAAACCAGGTTTGTATCAACATGAAATATGAGATGAGGAGGATTAGATATTAGCGTATCCGATTCCAAAGCATTATCGCTCCCATAAGTTTCATAATAGAATATGATCCTTTAACGTTACTGTCTTTTTAATCAGTCTTTGTTATAACTTTCTCGTGTCATGAGAAATTCATTACATACAATGTCTCCAATATATAATCGTATGTCCATTAGAAGAAGACAAAGACGATAATCTTATTGCATATATTTAAGTGTAAAAGGGGAACCCTGAGGTATTATTAACCATACAATGAAATACTTATGTTATTGTTATCACTTACAGAAGTTGAATAGCGTGGATACATGTGTTTCCATCGTCTTCAAAAGATGTCCTATGATGTTTCCGATGTTTCATTAATCCGTATATCCAAAATGATATAGTCAGTTCAGCGAATCTCTTAGATAAAAAGTGTATTTACTTCTGTTCTCACAAACATTGCAGATAATGTTGTTATCAAGAAGGCAGCATCGTAGCAACATGAAAACGCGATGCCCGCGTGCAATGGAAACAACGTGTGGATATCACTAAATTTGAGTATTACTCAACCGGTGAGAAATCTAGAAATGCAAACGAAACACTATATACCACACGACACCACGATCACTACATGTCACCCGCGATGCCGGTCTAACCACTGTGGAAGATCTAGGGTAGATAGAGACTGACTAAACACGTGACGGCGTGACATGGATCATGGAAACTGGATATTGGTATTGTATTCGAGTACATGACCGCATTTGAATGGTACTTGTTATGTGGTAGAGTGGTTATTTTGGTCAAAGTGTGGTGCAATGTTTCGGAATGTGTGTGTGTGTGTGTGTGTGTGTGTGTGTGTGTGTGTGTGTGTGTGGTGGTGGTGGTGGTGGTGG
>JZLH01S0002283.1:155711-167879 GCA_001188425.1 Eucidaris tribuloides
TTTTTTTTTCTTCAAAACACTTGGTATTTTTGCAATGTCTGTTCCTCCAAAACCTGTGATATATCTGGACCCCATGACTACAGTGCATCCTGAACCCATGATGTGTGTGCATCCTGTTTTGTCATAATCTGTGAAATATGAAGCCACCACCACTAACAAATTCACCTTGATGAAATTGTTGCTTGGCCAATAGGAGGGCCCTACCAAATGTTCCCAGCAGAACGGCCCAACAGTAAAATTTCTCTGATTTGAGAAATATTGCCTCATTTGACATTTGCACTTAATAGACTGATAGAACGATCTAAAAATATCACATTACTTTCATTCCATGTGAAAAATGTCAATGTTGTTTAGGTTAGAGGCAATTACCATTAAGGCCCTTTTGCCAGGAACATATGGTAGGGCCCTTCTGCCGGACATGCGACAAAATGTCCTTCAGTTTTAAAGCATGTATACATCAGTTGATAAAACATATATAAATCCACGCACATATTCATACCTATACATCCTAACTAGTCTTCTCTAATCAAATAATGTAAATGCTGTTCTTATTATAAAAACTTCCAACATTTTTATACTAAACATGTACAATTCAGATGCATTGTTGTATTGATATGCAAATTTTTCTCTATACATGCACAAGATGAAGACTGTATGAAGCTACATCTTTCTTCACAACAATAAGGTTTATATGCCAAACTAAGAACAGCATTTCTTGGCATAATTTCAAAAATAGCACTGCTACTTAACTAAATCTCAAAAGGCATACTGTATTTCTGCGTGTCTCTTTAATACACATCTTGTTATCAAACGTGTTAACTGAAGCTTCCGTTGAAATTTGGCACAACTTTTTGAATTGCAAACTTTTCCCCCAACATATGGTACACATAGTGCACAGATCAACATTTGACACCATAAATCATATTTCATATCATATCAAGAGACAAAAAAACTGGAGATATCTTAATGAGACTTTGCAGTCTTGTGGGGCGAGGTGTCAATAATGTCAATTTCCAGTCATGCTAACTTTCTAACTAGCCAAGTCTATTTACGGTTGAGATAATCTATACAGCGTGTCCCAAAAAAATGTCCCTCTCATAGACCACAGAATAATTACCAAAATCAAGTTTTATACTCAATTAAAGTTACATATTTAGAAAGCCCATTTAATTTTGTAGTTCCTGTGAAAATTTCAAAGGTCTCGCTTCATTGGTTGTGAATATACAGGCTCTTATGTAACAGCAGTGCTTTCCGGCCCATTCCAAGTTTACTAAAAAAGAAATGCACACTACAGACATACCATGCATTATTCTATGCTTCACTTTCCTGTCAATGACTGTGTTCTTGTTGTTATTTATAAAGTCAAGTTCATTCACTTTTTAAAATGAAAACTAATCACATTTCAGTTCCACTGGTCATGTTTGCTTTCATAGGATGTGTTCCATAAAGTTTGTCCTTCAATGTCCAGCTTGTAAACCTCTCCTGAAAATCCTTCCACCTGATTACCATTCAGGTTGATGCATTGATGAAGCACTGCAAACTTGGAATGGACTGAAAAGCACTGCTGTTACATAATGGACTGTGCATTCAAAACCAATGAAGCGAGACCAATGAAATTTTCACAGAAGTTAGAAAGTAAAATGAGCTTTCAAAATATGTAAACTTAATTGAGTATAAAACCAGATTTTGGTAATTATTCTCTTGTCTATGAGAGAGACATTTTTTCTGGGACACGCTGTATAATCTATGAGGCAGCATGTGAGTAATTATGGCACATTACAAATTTGTAAGGTCGTTTCTAATGACTTATCTACACTTCACAAACTTCTTAGATTTTTCTTTACAGCCTCATATTTTGGATTATCATTTTAGATGTCATCATCATTATGTAGTAAAATAGCAATGTATCATATTAAAATAAAAAGCTGAAAGCAAAATTGGTTATTGTTGAAATGTCATGCATTAGATGAACCATAACAACACATTATATTGTATTAAAGATAGGGTACAGTTCAGGTCGATTTGTTTAAATTTCCATTTTTTTTTTTAATGTGACCAGTGACCACTTTCAATTCAACCAGTAGGAAAGAAGTTGAAACTCAGCAAAGACTGTTGACTGTGTCGACTATTTTGAACTATATATTTGAATATTTAAATAATTTTTGATTAGATGTCAGAATGTACATTACCTATGGGAAAATGTTGCGATCACCTCTGCTTCCTAAAATTTCCTTTTCCCCACAAAAACATCGGAAGCATTTCAGAGTGTGGAATTTTCAAGGCAATAATTGTTCACAGCACTATATCCAAAGTAAAACAAATATCATTTTCTATCATACACTAATACCAAACTGCACCTTCCAAACATATCATAATCTAGAAGAAAGTATACAATGTCACACAGCAAACAATAATAATGAAAGAATATATGGTATCAGCTTAAACTCAATAATGAATGCAATGTCAGATAACCATAATGAGCACAATTCAAAGAAAGAAAATACATTGTCTTTGGCATAACATGACGTGGAATAAAAAGAAATATACGTACATACCTGTAATAACAATGTACATGTACACTGTATATCAATCACAGACATTACACAACAGACAACAAATTTGTGTAAAACCAAAAATCCCTTTTTGTAAAGAAAAATAAAGCATAGTGGTAACAACAATGTCAAAGATATATAATTTACCTGAAAAAAATTAATTCCTAGTTTACACTACCCAAGTTTTGTGTGGCCAAAACTTTCTTACACAATCTCCTGATTTACAGGTAGTATTGGGTACTGTACCTCAAACCTGCCTGCAAGTCTCTGCCTCTGTAATTTGATTGTGTCGATTTTTGGAATACCCAATTCACTGATATTCAGGCAAATGGAAATTGGGTGACCCATATCTTTTTTTTTACATGTTCATAGTAGGCAGTATCACGTAAATACGCATGAGCATCTTTAATGGCATGTGAAAGGGAAGCACACCAAGTTTGGGAGTGTGTGCATAGCAAATTTGCGAATCAGTCTCCATGAAAACTGGGGAATGTACATGCAAAATTAGGAAATGTGTTTGAATCAAATAAATTGGGTTGTCATGATAGCTTTGCTGAACAACCCAATGTTTGACATATCAATCAACTCGGAAAAACTGGGTAGTGCAAACTCAGTAATTTAAACAATAATTCCTGCACCTAAGAAACCCTGTACTGAACCACAAAGAACAAAAGAAGAAATCTAAAAGTTACTGGATTGAAAAAGAATTGTAAAAACAATACTGACTAATACTAATACTGATGTTGCTCATACTGTATAGATTGAGACAGAAAAATCAAAACAGTGTGCTTTGCACTTTTTAAAGCTTGTTGAATCATCCACACTGCCATTACCACTGTATGTATAGATTATCATTTGCATTTGTAAAATGAAAGGAAAAGGAAAACGAAGAAAAAACAAACAAACAGAACTGAACGACTGTGATTGATTCACTGATTAACAAAACACCATACATTAGATACCCAATCTGTCAATACAGTACACTTAGGTGGTCTGGAAGTAATTACATGATCATCATCTTAGTCTCTTTTCCATGGGTCATTTATAGAAATTACTCTCTCACAAACAAATCCATCACATTCCTTTTACTATTTCAGTTAAGATTTACTTCGTAACTTGAATACAAGACTGCAAAATATACTTCATTCATAATATCTTGGACAGTACACTTTGATCTGCAAAAACACAGCAAAATATATCAGCATTTTTTTACATATTTTTATTTGTACCACAATGATTTTTAAACCACATGGGAACGCCTTTTAAAGGTAATGCAGCAGATAGACTGACACATATTGACACATTGTATACACCAATCAAACTACTGTTCATAGATAATACACAATACTAGGCAATATAACTGAAGACCCGGTCTCGCAATTTTCAAGTCAATATCTCCGTATGCTCTATTATATAAATTTATTTATACAGATACAATGCTTTGTTACAAAATACTTTCGGTACGCGGAGGATATTATCTGCAATCACATTGCAGTAAAGTACAACAGCAAATCATAGAGTACCAGAGTGTGATGTCACTCTAGTTCAGAAATATGTGTGAACAATATCAGAACCAGGTGCAGCGCGTCGCAGCTGATTGTGTCCACCAATAGGAGAGCTTCAGTTGCATAGCTTTATGGTTTAGCTATTGTCCTCACATATTTCCGAACCAGTTTGACATCATTACTTCTGCTCTCCATTTGCTGGGGTGACAAAACGAAATATCTCAATTTTTGTTTTTACATTTTAATGTAATCTTGTACCAAGGAAGCCAGCTTTTGTTCTTTCAAAGAATATTCTCAAGACAGATCCACAGTTAATGGTTAAAAAGAAGGCTTTTTGTATTTGTTATAGTGTTGATGCAGCCACATTTTCTTTCAAGTCTCCTGAACATTCAGCATTTTTGAGATAAGAGGTTCTGTCACCCCAACAATGAAACATGAAATACTTTTATAGACTTGGAGCCTGTTGCCATGGTAGGACACAAAATGCTGACTCGGCAATTTGACAATACGTGGATCCCCAGGACATCCTCAGTCGCTCTTTGGTATTAACTTGTTCATTTCAGGTTGGAGAAGTGCCTCAACTAAGGCCCCCACAAACGTTTGCAGCTCAGACGTGATGTCTTCTTTGCTCCTGCAAAAAATTAGAGCAAAATTGAAAAACAAAAGCAAATATTCCACATTAGAACTATTCTGATAGATTATTTGTTACATACATCACTTTAACAATAACATCTATTCATGTATTTATTTATTTATTTATTCATTTAGTTAGTTGGTTAATTAGTAAGTTAATTAGTTAGTTAGTTAGTTAGTTAGTTAGTTAGTTAGTTAACAAATTATGTATTTATGTTCGCGGTGCGCTACACATATTGTACACGCGCTGTCCCACTTAGCTATGTGATGTACGTGAGTTTTAAGTTTGAAGTTTAAACATAACCAGTGAACATAACTCCCTGCTTTAATACGGATTTACATATTTGGTGAAATTTAGACAAAAAAGAGAAAACTGCAGAGACATTGACTATACACTGAACATGCTGAATTTGTGAATAAGCCAGAAAGAGTATCAGAATGTAGGCCTATATATGGCTATATTTTTCATACTTGTCAATCATCCAATCAAATGACAAAGATCTACTTAATAATGTTGTATAAAACAAATAATGTTTTATCATTCATTCAATAGTACAAATATTTTCACTCGTTGAAAGGTTAAACGGTCCATTCAACTCAGCTTTGTCTCATTGAATGGAACGTTTAATCTTTCAACTCATGAAAATATTTGTACCATTGAACTCATAAACATTCATTATTTGTATACTAAACCACTGCATTGCTCTACTATGATCATTGCGGAAACAATAATAAATTTGTTATGACTCTACCACAAACAAGACAAAGCAGAAACAAAACAGAACAAAGCAATTTACATATTTTATCCACATGAATATGGACTGCACCATAACAAAATACAGAGCAATTTTCATAGGGTCCAGTGCCCTGTTGCACAAAAGTTAACATCATGTCAACTTGCCATTCTACTGGCAAACTACCATGGCAACTGTGCTTCTATTCACAGCCAATCAGATCCTTGGAATTTAACACACATTGCAGTAGATTTGCAAGTTGATATGATCATGCATTTTGCATAGACCCCATGATGTGTTAACTCTTAGTTAGTCTCAATGGGTTAACACACATTGCAGTAGTGGCAAGTTGATATGATGTTCAAAATCTCGGAGGCAACGGGTTAAGTGGTATCTGAGAAGACACGTACCTTTGTGTAATGTCTGCACACATCTCCGTGTAGTATTTTATCTTGGGCTCAGTTCCACTTGTCCTGAGGGTGGCTACGACACCATTATCAAACGTGAAGGTGATCATCTCACTCGACTTACTGACGGGAAGGACCTGCAACCAAAAAATCATAATAATGATAATAACAATACAAATAGTAACTGACATACACTGTCCTGATTCATAAACAGTTCACATGATGTCAGGCCACTCGTGCAATATTAGACAAGACATTTTGGGGTGATTTCCGGGAATTTCACATTTTCAAACTGTTTGATCAAGAATTTCACCCTGTTTCTCAAGATGTTTGGACTATTTTCAATTTTATCAAATATTCACATAAATGTATATTTTATTCAACCCCTTGTTGAGAATGAAATATGACTTTCAAAACTTAAATGCAATTAACATCAAGAGCATTTTCACAGCAGATGTCGTGTTCATCATGTGCCTATGACAAACACTGTTCTTTGAATTATCTTCTAAGACATCCACAAGTATATCTGATGGATATCAAGTGTAATAATTTCTAGGAGTCAATTTTAGAAGTAATTCACTTCACAAACTTTTCGAAAGGAAGGAGTACATTTTTCGAGAGAGGTGTTTGGCATGGCAATAAATTGCTCAACAAACATAGACACAAGGTACTGCACACTAATATAAACCTCATGGTGAGCAAATTAAGTAATGTTCATGCAAAGTCTCTTGGGGAAATATGGGAGTGGTTCACAAACATTTTGCAACAGACTGACCGACCATCAGACCACCCCATGATGACTTGTTTACACTCCCTTCAAACTTTGTTTGCAAGGGTATAAAATACAGCAAACATTAATAAGTGAAACTTAAAGCCTTCTTGCAGTCACTCTTCACGATACGTTCGTGGGGGTATAGAAAGTACAAACCATAAGGAGTCAAACTTACAGCAATATTTACAGTAACTTTTCAAAGGCATCATGTTACAATGTTTCCAGTTTTAAAAATCTGAGCTACATGATTTCTCATGCTATCAGTATCTCTGATAGTCTAAAAAATGAAAGCCCCGAAAATATTCACTTCAAAACTTTCAATGTGTGCACTTAAAAAGTGAAAATCATTGAGCAATCACTCCAGTTTTCCACCATAGACTGCTGTGTTAAAGAAATTCTGTCCACTAACAATAATTCATGTGCAGATTTTTATCTATACATATTTTACAAGTGACAGCATAAATATCTGAAGTTCCGTGTTACAGGGAGTTTATTTGCCCATTCAAAGGCTGTGTTAAATACATCAAGCTTTGTTTGTGGGCATATAAAAGTGCAAAATATCATGAGTAGACTTACAGCCTTCTTGTCTGACTGACTACTGTCATATCCTGTGGTCAGGTCTCGAATTGATGTCACTTTACTGCCACTGATTGAACTGGGATACTACGAAAGGAAAATAAAACAACACAAAATATAAGTTCCTCATCAACAATTCCTCATAATCTCTTCCAGCCAGAACTTACTTCTGAAATTGCACCTAGACCAAAGTTAATGAAGTATTCACATTAGGAACATCATTTACAGAGAAATACACACACACACGCACGCATGCACACACACACACACACGCACACACGCGTGTGCACACACACACACACACACACACACATACAATCATTTATGTAAATTATTCTGTATGACATAAATATTCAGTTTAGCTTAAGTCTCATCTCATCTCCAACTGAGTAGTGCTCAAACACTGAAAGAACTAATAATCTAGGAACAATTTTCGAGATTATTTTTGCTATTTCTCAGAAATTTTAAACCAGATATAAAAAAGAAAAGGAGTGTGTAATCAACAACTTTACAAACATGGTTATTAAACATAAAATACACAATAAGTAATCTTCATCCATAGATCATATACAAAAGGATAGCATATGTAATTACTGATCTACATTGTAAATTTCAGGAATAAAGGTAATATTTAATTTGTGTTTATGATGGTACGCATTTTATCAACGTGATAATATCACCACTGTACCAATGTTCCCAAACTTAAATGAAGTTATGTAATCAGTCAGGCATGTTAAATTCACAATAATCCCACCCATATTCTTTCCTTTAGACCATCTAACTTCTTATAATGTCCACTAAGCCTGTGTTAATTTCAATTTTCAAATGTGCTTTGTAAATTATGCCCTGTATTTGTATCCTAGAAAAAAAGGATTTACAAAAAAAAGTACTTACAGATCCATCTTCCATGGTTCGTATCCTTGCAAATATTGCCTTTATTGTGGGAGGGTTGAGACATATGTAGTAGGAGTTCTCTGACACGTGGTACCCGTATCTGATACAAACAAGATCAAAATGTGAACATGCTATCAACTACTGGTTAACTGCTGGTATAGACAGATGAATGCTTTGAATATAAGTAATAATAGATTTGCAAAGAAGAGCAGCAGTTTTTAAAGACACTGTATAACGTTGTGGATGCCCCATTACAACATTTGTCAAACTTTGCTATCTGACATATCTGACAGTGTTTAAATGGACAAATACACACCCTAGAACACAAAACTTTAGATAGTTATGCTGCCACTTGTAAAATATATACAGATAAATAGAGGCACATGAATTATTGTCTGCTGACGAAAATTGCAACACAGCAGTATATTGGGAAAAACTGGAATGGTCTCTCAATGTTTTTCACTTTTCACAAGCACTTAATGAACGTTTTGAACGGCAATTTTTTCCAAGGCTTAATTTTAAACCTTTATCAGAGAAACTGGTAGCATGGGGAATAATGTAGCTCAGATTTTTTAAACTGGAAGCACTGTTATATGATGCCTTTAGCCCAACAGTGTCATCTGCTTTAGCAAATTTAAGATGGTTATCTTGATTTATGTATCACATACTGTTCTTTCCATGGATTTCATCCAGCAGGAGAAAGCTAAATAAAATACAGCAAAAAATTATACCACACATTGGTACGTAAACATTGAAGGCACCGGAAGATAATAGTGCTTAGTGTGTATCTATAATTTGGTTGAAACTATTCATACCAGAACAATATGAAACTGTCAAACAAAGTAAATGATACCTACACAGACAGAATTTAGCCATGTTCCCAATCAGCAGTGCAAAAGAAAAGAAAATGAGGAAAAACAGTTCCTAAATTTTTCATTTTTAAATACGGTACAAGGCTGACATTTTTACAAGATGTACACCTAGTTACAAAACAATCATGCTTTTTTGGTTTTGAAAGTTATATAAAAGAAAGGAGTTCTAATCTAACATTCATGCACACTGAAAAAAGACACGTCTTTATAACACTGGATGTGCATGCTGTTTGAAAAAATACATGTATCAAACAAATGAAGTCATTAGTTGTCATTTAAACATCATGTTTACTTAGAATGGTTCAAAAATAATTATGATAAAAGGGTAGTACTCACTGTGAATAAATCTGTCCCAATTTCTCTGTACATGTCAAATTATTTGACGCCAAATGGGCGGCCATTTCAGCAGCTATGATACCCGCACTGACTCCATCTTTGTCTAGCACCATTGTACCACACATGAAACCTGGAATAAATTCAAACTGGTAATAAACTGGAGTATATATGTATATAGGATCAGGGGAATCAAGGAAGTACATACTCGTAAATACAGGGTAGTGGCATGCATTGGTTGGTATATAGCTCTAATCAGAGTGTAGCTTCCCTTATTCGCTGCCAAAGTGTGACGTCACTTGACCTCGGGTCACGCTCACTTCCTTGACAATGGTTCACGCACTTTCCATAACAACGTATCACTCATACAGTTTACACAAAACTTTGCTATGACTGCCTGGAAATTTCCCTCAAAATCAACAATTGTAGCAAAAAATAAGGCAAAAGAGCATATTTCTATAAAGGATAAGTTGTCTGAGAACACACTCCAGTAGCTGAAATTCCTTAATTTTGTCTGCGTTTCGGATAATTACTCGTGAAAATAACACATTTTTCCATACATTGACACAACGGCCATAGCGAACTCACGGCCGGTTCAGTGTTCATACCGCGCTCGCGCATCGCGTGAACCAGATACCATGGTTGCGGCTGGTTGACCTCGGAGTGACGTCACGACTATGGCAGCGAATGGCAGCATGGTACAAACGTCTGTTTTGAGCCATTCTAGTTGCATTCTCCATGGTACCAAATGCCTCCCTCACTGTTCTGTCCCATCTACATCTAGGTCTTCCTCTACTACGCTTCCCAGGAATGTGTGCCCCAAGGACTCTCTTTTCCATACCATCATGTCTCATGATATGCCCAACACATCCTAGCTTCTGTTTCCTCACATATTGCAGTAGCCAGGCACAAGGCACATTGAGCTCATTCCTGATGTCTTCATCGCCGTTTCAACTAGGGGACTCTCAAAATTCTGTGATAACATTTGCTTTTAAATGCAGTGATTCTTAGCTCATCTACCTTCCGTAGCACCCAAGCTTTGCAGGTGCAGGTTGCAACAAGGAAACTGCAGGCTCTGAGGACTGTTAAGTTTTGTCGGCTTGTCCTATCCTTGCCACAGTTTATTCATACCATTCAGTGCCTTCAACCCCATAGCTACCCCACAGGGTAGGTGCACTCTGTAAAACTAAGATATCTACTTTTGCTTTTAGCAGTTCTATAAAATATCCTTATCAAGACTAATTAAAACACAGTTTCTCGCAAGCTGACACAATAATCACCTTCAGGTAGTAGTGTATAGTTTTGGTACATGGTAAAAAATAAATTTTTGTCCTATTGTGTGTTTACAGATAGACCTATGTCAAATTGATGTCTTAAATTGTACACTTTGAAACACTTCATTTTTGGGGGAAAAATTTACTTAAAAATGAATATGTTGGGGAGTCCGACATTTTGCCACAAGTGATATAAACAGAGGTATCTGTTAACTGATCATTTAAAAATCATGTACGGCATTCTACACAATTTTTGGTAGGTTTGATTTTTTTTCTTGTAATGTCTGGCATGATTAACCAATATTATAAAGATTAATGAAAAATTTGTCAGAATGACCATAATTATACTTCGACTTTAACCCGTTGGAGACTAAGTATGAGTTAACTCGTGTTGGGGTCTATGGAAAATGCGTGTTATAGTGGAATTAAACTGTCTCCAACAGGTTAACAGCAGTTCTATGCCAACTACCAATAAACAGGCTGATAAAAAGCTAACATTTCAACGTCATTTCTTCTTCAAACATAAATTATTTCACTATACATGACGACATATTAATTAATGTCGGAACATTATTCACAATTATGAAATGCTGAGGTCTCTATTATAAATTATCGCAATCAAAATTATCAAATAAACAAAAACTTAATCTTACCGATTGCTTCTTCAAAAGCAAACAGTACTGTTTTGCCTTGCTTCATCAGTTCACATGCTTTGTTTCCCATCCATTTAAATCCTGTTAACGTTTCCTGAAAATAGAGCAGCAGAAAATGTATTATGATAACATTAAAGATTATGTTCTTGCCTTGCACATCCATTTTTGCTTTATTCAGAAAAAGGAAAATATTACAAATCACAACTGATAAAGGTTGTTTATGTAAATTATTTACGAAATGTTAATTTCAACTCCAGACACCGATTGTTGAATGCACGCAAAATTGTTCAACTTGCCAGTGCTAGTGACAACTGGCCTTTAAGGTGGCATCACACTGTTCTGAAATTGACACAAGATGGCTATACAAATATGGAACTTTCAATTATGCATGAGGCTGGCCCCGAACTTGATCAATACAACCATTCACCTGCCGAGGCAAGTACAATGCCTGCAGTAGGTTACACGATGGCTAAAGATGCTCTCACCAATGGCACAATGTTTATACGATCAGAGCCGAATTTAAAAAATTTCTTTAATCCTGTGTCCATCTTTGTTCAACTTCAGGACAGTGTAATGCCTGCATTAGCCGAGGCTGCTTGGCACTTGCCCTATTTTACTGGTGTGGGTTTGTGCATTCAACTTTGATCAGCAGGTATTTAGTTCACCTTGGATGATATACAGATAATGTCTGGCAGTCAGACTAGTGTAACAATCACAAAAATTTCTAACTCAAAAAGCATTGTACATTTTATCAAATATTAATGAATCAACCCCCCCCCCCCCCAAAAAAAAAAACTAAATAATAATAATAATAATAATAATAAATAAATAAAAAAAATAAACAAAATAATAAAAAAAATAAATCCTCTCCCTGTATCAAGGTGTTAATATTGTAATGCAAAATTCTAGAAAAGAAAAAGATACAAACACACTTTACATGCTTAAAACATAGATATTCATATA
>JZLH01S0002283.1:176319-188449 GCA_001188425.1 Eucidaris tribuloides
GTACTGCCATCAACTCCACCCTTTTACCATTTAGAAAATGTCAATGTTTTGTTCTTTATAAAGGGTGGCCCAAAAAGAATGTAACACCTGCGATCACTCATTTCTTCGCCATCATCGGTAAAACGTCATTGTTTTTTGTCTCATTCGTTAGAACATTCTTTCTCCAACAAAATGATACCATAATCATTGATTTTTAGTGAGGGGTTTGGACCCTACGACCATTTTTCAGAGGCAATGTCATTTCCCAAATTTGCTACTCTTTCAATTGCACCGATTCTCCGAACACCGATTTATTCTTGCATTGCAGGGTGCCATAAAATAAGCTGCCCAGTAAAACTGCAATTCATCACATTGTCTTTATTCTTATCAAAAGGAGTACATACCTGCAGTTTGTTTCCGTAGCTTAATCTATGGCACGTGTAACAAGAGAATATTTTGGTGTTCCAAGGATCGGTGCAGTTGAAAGATAAGCAAATTTGGGAAATGATATTGCCTCAGAAATATGGCCTTACTGAAATTCAATTATATCATTTTGTTGGGAAAAGAATGTTCTAACCACTGAAACAAAAACCAATCACATTTTCCTGATGATGTTGAATAAAATTAGTGATCGCAGGTGTTGCGTTCTTTCTGGGCCACCCTGTATAGTGTTATGACATATTAGCTACCTCAGCCCCCTAAAACAAAGAATTCAGATATTTCTCTGTCCTTTAATTTGTTTTGGAAAATTATTGAGACATTTGAGTTCACTGAGCTCTACATAGTATTAACTAAAACCTGGAGCATAATAAGTGTGACGTTACAGCTCTGAGAAACTTGAGAATTTGAAAGATAAGTACTGAAACAGTGTTACACTTTTTGAAAAGTGCCTGGTTTTGTACATTTTCCAATAAATAACCTGCACAATTTATGTTTCTAATGAAACTAAAACAGTTCCATTTCCAGAGGACCATTACATACCTGTGAACCATTATTCCAATAAACTTTGTAGCCATTATCACCCTTGGGATTATGGGAAGGTGTTACCATGATTCCTGCTGCACAGCCATATTTACGAATTGCGTAGGACTGTAGAAGACAGAAAAAAGATGAGGTGATGTTGAGTGGTTGAGTGGTTATGTATTGTTATATGCAAATTACAAAGGTGAGACAACATCTACTTCTGCGGTCTAACAGAAGGAAAACACAACAATGATGCTAGTAACAAAACAGAACTTACTAGAGTCAACTTACCACTGTCTAGTGACTTGCTATTTTTTATATTATTACCACTAATAAGTGGTCATCTCAAACTTTGTACGGGGGACGAAGTTTGAGATGACCAGACCGTACTGTATCCGAGGTGGGGCGAATGCCCGCGTATCAATAAAACTATGCGCATATGCTTGACCAGCCCATGTAAATTGCAATGTGCTCAGTAACTGATGTATTTGGAATGTTTACACTTACCATGCATATTGTAATATACCGTCAATGAGTGACAGCGAGAGAGATTCATAGCAGATGACATTAAAAATGTACCAAAATGCACTCTTTATATGTATGGACATTATTCAAAGCTAATTTTGCAGGTTGTGTCATTGTATGGTGTTCTTCACTCACATATAAAGGTGAAAACTTGAACTTGAAGGTATTGTTTTTTTTTTATTTAGGTTGAACAATCATCCCTTTAAAAGCAATAAGCAACATGCTTGGGCTCAATTACATTCTTAAGTACATTGAAATTACACTCGGTGCTATTCATAGATTAACCAGCTTCTGCCCCTGTTGTAATTACAGTGACAATACTGTAGCTGTACTCAGGCTGGCTTCAGCAGTTTACTGTAATAATAATGAGGTTTTTAAGTAGCACACTCATTTCTGGAACGTACTTTGGAATGTAATTGGGATGTAATAACAGTAACTCGAAGCCAGGAAGACAATAACATTTAGGCATACACACCTATTTGCAAGCAACAGAACAACAGTCTGGTACTTAATCATTTTTCAAGTAATGAGCTCTTCGACTTGTAGAGCAATGAACAATTATACTGATATTTACGTCTAGCTAATATATGATCAGAGAAGTGACAGCCTTTGCAATTGATTTCAAGATTACATTATAGAAATTTATTGATAGAAAGATAAATATAAAAAAAATGGTTAATCATCAGTTTATTCTGGTAGATTTCCAGCAAAATATTTGTGTTTTACATAACCAAATGTTTATAGTTTTGACTCGACTCATTGTGTGGTTTGTGGAACAGGGTTATGAAGTAGAAATGCATTATAATGATCTCCATAAAATTAATATCCATAATTTGACCCTTTTAATACATCAGAATATTGCAGGCAAAGTATATTGAAATTTACTATAATGGTATAAGATGACTTTGTGAATTTCTGTTGCTGGTAGCTGGACAATGGTATAATGCAGCATCATAATGGATGTTGTTAAATGCACCTCAATTAATATGGTAATTTACACACAATGCAATTTACATTAGTAGTAAAATACCAGCAAATATTTCATTTTTATTTTCTATAGTGAACGTTTGTATGCCTTACTGACAAAGTACAACTAATTCTACATTTTTTATGCATAGACAGCCCTATGGAAACATACTTTTTTTTAAACATCATTGCCTTCTGGAACCAGATATAATAATAATATCACACTGTTCTTACATGTGTATAATACTCTTGACAGGGTCTCTACGTGCTTAGAAAACAGAAAATACAATAAGAAGAAGAAAAAGAAAATGCTGCATCTAGATTAAACATTCTAATCATTCCGGTCCATTCTAAAACATTCTAAAGTAAAGGAACATGCTCCTTAATTCTTTAGAATTCCATCTTCAATCCATCAAATTAATTTGAGTTAATTTTTACTTCATTCAATTTTGGGGCAATTTTTCCACAAACTAACTAGAAAAAACTGTCTCCATAAAAACATTGTCTACTGAGTGTCAGAAGAGCATTAACTCCTTACCGGTTGAGAACCAGAAGGGCACTATCACTGTACAAAGTCAATTGCGTTAGCGCCCTTTTGGTTGTCAACGCGTATTGAGTTTACGCCCTTCTGGTTCTGAACAGACAATAACCATGTATACCGGGGTTATTCTATAATTTGCCAGAGCTAATAAAAAGCAAAATAATCAAGAAATCTTCAAATTGGCAACTCTTTTCATGATTGAAAATCCACTATATCTCATGCAAATTGGCAGTGTTTGACCAAAAATTTATCGAAAATTGTTTTTTTTATTGTAATGCATAGCACCTCTTTTGGAAGTGTCATTCAAAGAAATTTTAAAAAATGTTGCCAATTTGAATGATGAAATAGGGATGTAATCCTTCCCAAAATAAACCCAGTGAGATTTGAGATTTAACATTAGTAACTGCATCTGGTAGAATACTTGCCACAAAGGGTGTAGGAACAATATCTGAGAACAGGTAGACTGGTACTCCAGCTTCAAGCATTATAGATGATGTTAGAGCTGCAAATCTAAAGAAAAGAAGAAATTGTCAAAATGTCAATACTTTAACAGAAAGAAATAATAGAATACATATGTGTACAAACTCACTCAGTTGAGACACTCTGCAACAACAGGGTGACTTTGAGTATAGTCTGTGCACTGCAAAGTTAATATCTTAGTGATACCAGATGAATGGTAATTATCATTTTCGTATTACAGTTTTGCCCTCTGTAAATGAACACAATCATTTTATTTGTGTCATAATTCCAAATTTCCATAATTTGTACAGTAATTCATGTTTGTAGTACAATGTTATTTTTTATGATACTGGAAAATGTTTTATACACTGGAAACAACTTTATTGGTATTTGGACTATAATATACAATAACTGATAGCTTTAATTAATTTCTTGCAGCACCTATTTTTTTTTTTTTTACCAGACATTTGCTGCGGTGACAATTGCTGTGGTGATAATATCGTCAGTTTAGGATCAGAAGAGTGCTATTGCTATATACTTTTTAAAGCAATAACACCCTTCAGGGTTCTACACTGATAATATCTCAGAAGAGAAGGAGCTGGCGTAAAGGTTGCCATTGGGTTTTCAGTTCAGAATAGGTTGGTCCTAGGGTTAGGGTAACTGCATGAAATAGTCGACAGAGCAACTGTCCTCGGAGCACGTGCCTTGGAACCTGACAGACCTTGCTTATGGGTTTGATAGCATAATGCATGATAATAAACAGCAGTTGACCTTTGGATAAAATAGGTCAATTGAAGGTCTTCCCTCCACCACACTGAGTCACACAATGAATCTCAAGTTTCCTACTGCTATGTGTTTAACCTACTTTTGACAGGTCTCTAGACACCCATTGACCCTAAACATCCTGTGATAACATACTGGCAGTACCTAGGACAAATAACCATTCCTGTAATGCTTCATTATTTTCCCTTCTTCCTCCAAACCATCCCTTGCCTGCAATTCCACTCAGTTTTTTCAACCTTTTATAACCACATTAAAGCCGTAGTTTTGGAAAATTGTAAAAAATGAAATTCTTTGCAATTATGTTGTTAGATACACCTATATGATCTATCAATGCCCTGAAAATTGCTAGCTCTGAAACCCTCCCATTTTTTAGAAACTACTCAAAATGTAAAATGTTGGGGGAGGGGACCCCAAATAGGTAGTTTACACACCGCTAAATGTTCTATAATCTAAACATCTTAATTTGCTACTATAAACAATTTTCAGCAGGTTTACAAGCGGTATACGTGTACATTACCTATGGGAAATGTTGGGGGTCCCCCCCCCCAACATTTTATGTTTTGAGTACTTTCTTTTTTCATTTACCAAGACTATACCTTGGCTTTAACAAATTAAAAACTCAAAAGAAGATATAATTTCTAAAAGCATTATTATCTTACATACATGTAGAATGAACCATTTCTAGAGGTTGACCTCTGAGATATCATATTTTCACAATTAATGTTGACATAGGGTACAAAACAAACACACCCACCTTCTACTGTTGTGTCTTGCATCAAACCCAACCACTACGCCTTGTGATTTACATTCTGGGTTGGTAGCTTCTAGATATCTCAGCAAGCCCTGTGAACAGGAAAAACATACAGAAATTCATGTAACAATAAAAGGTAATGACAATGATTGGGGTATCCTCAATAGATGTTGAAACTATTCTAGAATCAAGTAAACTGTAAACGGATTCTAATGAAAATTTTTAGTCAAAAGTCGACTCGTCATTCTAAATTTACTTGAACTCACAGTATGCCTTGAAACATACAATAATCTGTTGGTAGAAGTTATGCATCTAATTTCCTATGGGCCTTGAAGAAAAACAAAAATCTAGTATATGTTCATCATCGCCTGATACACACGCTTAAGTAAACATTCAACGACAAACCCTTCCAGCAAGGAGATACACTCCAGTGGTATCCATTGGATAATATTTCAACCGTTGGTCTAAAGGCATTTTTTATTTCTGCACCAATTATCACTGCCCTTTAATGCACATCATTGTACAATTTTCAATTTAATCCTGTGTTTGTACTCTTGAGGGGGGGGGGTGGTTACTGGGTGGGTAGGTAAGTTTACCATTAAAGCTCAAGTGTTTAAAGAAATGAAAGATGGAAGCCGTCCCCTAATTATTTAGACACAATGCTACTAGAAATCTATTAATACTCTTAAAGCAGCTGGATCTCATTGCATTCATTCCCTGCAGACAGGAAAAGAATAACGCCTTGCCTGCTTAACATTCAATGAAAGGGTATGTCTGCTGAATCTGTGGAAGATAATGCGTAGAATATGAAAAATGCTAAAAGAAAAACAATAGGCCGTTTAGGTAGTTTTGGCAGCGAAATTTTTTTCGCGTCGCGAATAAAAAATGTCAAAATCAGGTCTTAACGTCCCACCTCATCAATTCCACTAAAACTAGTATTTCTAGCTCCTACCTTTTGCTGAAGGTTCCGCCAAATGCATTTTCTCTACTAAATGCCATAGTATTACATCAAATGTGATATTTTAGGCATGAAAAAGAGATCTAACTGCCTTAATTTTCTTTGTCATGTTCAATTTTTGTGTCGCTGTCTATGGTTTCAGTTTCTATCAAGGCCATACATTAATTTAACACATTTGTTTTGTTAAATTTGTTTTGTTTTTATTTCCAGCTCATCTAGATTAAAGCGAGATAGCAAGATTTGCAGTAGTCCTCCATTCATGACACAATGCTCCTACAATCAAGGACACTGTTTAAAGTTTCTGCTGTGGACATTTCACAGTCATACATTTCCTCTTTGTTGTACAATTATTATCAGAAAATTCTGTGATTGTGAAATTTGTTGTGTAGCTTCCCATGATTTCAGTTTCTATCAGGGATGTACTGTACTGTAATTCTATACTAGTAAATGAAGGTTGTTTTCCTCAAAAAAACAAATTCGAGACAAATCCTTCCACCACGGATATACTCCCTGGTAGGGAAAAAATACAATTGTCTCTTCGGGGGCTACTTTTCCTGTTTCAGATATTCTTTTGTATTGAATCATGTAGCAATATACAGGGGCTCTTTTGCAATTTTGGGGGGCTTTTTTGTTATTTTGGGGGAGAAATCGCTCCACGCCCCATGTATTTTTCCCCTGCACTCTAGCCAGTCATTATATTGGTACATGCCCTACCTCATTTGGTTCTCGAGGCATTTTTTACTTCTCCCAATCACGTCACTGCTATTTAAAGGGCAGTGACATGATTGGGAGAGATTTAAAAAATGCCTCTCGAACTAAACTGGTTGAAACATATTCAATTGATATCACCAGCTGGAGTGTATCTCCTGGCTGGAAGGATTTATCTTGAATTTGTTTACTTTAGCCAAATCAAGCATGAACATACTAGCATTTTGTTTCTGTCGATCCCCTATAGAACTAGATGCCATAGACAGCCACACAATACTGTCACAAGGCATACTGATGAAAGTTACTTTAGAATGAGACTTTTGACTACATTCACAAAATTTTCACAGTGGAATCCTTGCACAGTTTATTTGATTCTAGAGTAGTTTCACCCCAAGTTGAGAACCACCCCAATCACTGCTATTTAAAGGTGTGAGTGAGTTAAGATATTTATAGAAACTATCAAAAGGATTACTTTCTGGTGCAAACTGGTGATAAATATTAGACTGCTGAAGTTGAGTCACGTTTGTAGCAAGATGTACATGTAGATCTTTCAAAAACTACCTCAAATTCACAAACTTTAACAGGAAGTACTAGTCACACTGTTTTTAGAATGCAGTCAGTCATACATGTAGAGGAAAAAGGTGACCTAGTAAGTGGAAGTAAGAAGTGCAATAATGGAATGTACTTATTACATATTAGTTTCACATGTTTACTAAATAACATATTATTTACATAATCACAGTACACAAGTAGCAATGGCACATTCAGCACAACACACCGACTAAGAAAAGATTCCATTACTATCACTCAAAGGACATTTGAAGACTGTAGAACAAGAAGTACTGAAGTCACATTATACTACTTTTGAGAAACAAAGGCTCAAAGTTTTCAAATTTGTCTACAGATTACAATTGTTTGAGTTGCACATCCAAACCTGGTGAACTGACACAATAAAAGATGAATATAGGACAAAAACAAACATTGTCACACTTGTCAATTTTATATAATCAATACTCAATATTATGGACTTGAGTACTTCTTCCTCTACAAACAAGGGTCTGAGGAAAACAAATTTGCATTTTTTGAATAAATCAATGTCAAAAACACTTAATTGTATATATTTTTTTGGAATGTCCTCAGTAAGACAAACAATTTGGTATGTAATTTGTCGAATTTGGACTTTGTTTGAAATTTGACCTCATTTGACTTTTGACCAGAAGTGACCCCATATCTCATCAACAAAGCACAGTTTGTCAGAGTTATACCTCATCAAAAAGAGCAAACTCTGCTCTTTCTGCTGAGGCATAACTCGGATAACTTTATAACCTTATTAACCCTTTGGATGCTATAATATAAAACATAGTCGAAAATCTCGGGGGTACCCTGTAATCTCGGGGGTCCCCCACCCCCCCCCCAAGATTTTTCATTAATTAATTACAAAAAAACAAAAGATATTCAGAATCTGTTATTGGTGTGATATGACCTTTGGGCATAAAGCTTTCATATAAAAAAAAAATCCCTAAAACTAAACTTGGGCTTTAACATCACAATTTTATATCCAATTTCAGTACTTTTCAAAAGAATATCCCCTACATCTTCATAGTTTGACATAGTAAGTCATGTCACAATGCCTAAGACTAATCGATAAGGACTCACTTGTGTTGTCTGTACAATGGTTAGATCATTGATTCTTGCTGTTCCTGCCTCCATTGCAGCTCTCAAACCTACGGGTGGAAACGTGCATGGGAAAGAATTATTCAGAAAATAGCTACAGATATTAAAAGCTGAATTCACATGATTCACACAAGTGGATTTGTCCACAGTACCTGGTGAGAATGGGCAACATGGACAACAAAATCTAACATTACCCTCAAAATTACTTTTAAAAACAGCTTTCAAATAGATCATTCAATTAAAATAGCAAAAAAGGTATGAAATAAAAGATTTCATTTGCATCACAAGCTAAACTCCACACAAGTCAGCCTATACAATTTTCCTGTGCACCCATGGTTATTGGCGATGAAAATGTTTAACCTAATTAATAGTTGTATCCATTTTATGCTAAAATTTGCCTGGTTCCGGGTCATTTTGAATATGTATGCTATGCACTGCTTTGTAAATTATTTAACTGAAGTAATCTGTTTTGGATGAATATCAATAATTTGTCTTGTATTTGGTGGTACCAGTAGGATCTATAATTTCCATTTATCCACTAAATTTCCACATTTCTAATCAAATGCATTCTCCTTTGGAACAATCACTATTATGAGCGGTGTGTGTAGCCAGGACTTCAAGCCAACAATTTGGAATGTTGAATACTACTTCACTCTATTGAATCTGCATATTTACACACATCACAGTATTTGTGTACTTTATATTAATAGTCCTTTGTGATCATGTTTTATAAAGTGTCTTAAATAAATCTAGATCTACATGTAGGTGAACCAGTCATGCACTATGGCATGGCAAAAGCAGTACACATACGTGTATGCTAGAAAACTTTAGCACAGGCTGCCAAATAAAATCATCAAATACAGTAAACCTCAGCTCTATTTGTTATAGAAATAAGAATAGCAACCTTTGTGTACACGTGGCATATGGTCATATGAAGGCAGCCACAAGTAGACTATGCTGAACTTGATTTCACATTCTCGCAGAATTTGGTCAATATTTGAATTCCTCAGTGACCGATCAAACCTGAGCTTTCCCGCGACAAGATAAATCACCAGTGCAGGGGTACTTGTAAACTGATAATGGTGGCCTACCCTGGGATGTCACGTCCTAGACATCAGTTCCACTTCAGACTTGTACATAATTATGCAGAGGGCCTATGCGTTACATATATTTTTGTACATTGGCACATGTAGTGGGTTGTTCGACAGAAGGGCCCTATCATATGTTCCCAGCAGAAAGGCCTTAACAATAAATTGTCTCTAACTTGAAAACCAATGGCTTTTTTCACATGAAATCAAAGTAGTGTGATTTTTTTAATCCTTTTGTCAGTCTGGTAAATGCAAACATCAATAAGGTTATATTTTCTCAAATTAGAGAAAATTTATAGTTAAGGCCCTTCTGCCAAGAACATATGCTAGGGCCCTTCTGCCACACAAGTGATGCTGTGTAGAAGTACAGTCTGATATGTAAATGGTCAAATTTCCAGTAATCTCCGTACTTTCTAGCATGAATAGGAATGAAATCACCCATGGACGTATGCAACCAAAGCACAAAATTATTAATTCCAGCACATCCTTTTGTAAGTTTCATCATGATTCCGTCATTTTCAAGGGCCCCTACCCCTCTCCCCCCAAAGAAAATAAACAAATAAATAAACAAATAAATAAATGAGTTTTTTTTATGAAAGGTTGTGTAACAAAAACAAGTTAGCTGTCAGTTCTATAGGATGTTACACAACATATGACATGACCCACCACACACTACCAATATCAACTCTAAACTGTATCAAACAAGTCCAAAGTTCATGTGGTAGTGGTGGATATACAGGTGGGGGTTAGGGGAGGGGGAAGCTAGCTTACCTGCTGTTCCAAACTGGATCCTGGACCCAAACCGTTCCTGCAGACCTGCCACATTGTGGTCCTCCAGGAGATCTATAACTTCTTGTCTGGTGGCAACATTCTGAAAAACATGGAAGACAAAAGCACATTCAGCTAAATGTATTAGTAGACAATTAATATTATTATTCATGTTTTATTGTTCATTGCATCACAGCCAGAGGCTGAATTGTACAACAATTACACGAAAAATACATGAAAGATACAATTACTAATAATAACATTGGTATGGCATCTATACGATATCAATTCTTTGGAATATTTGAATTTGAGAAGTTATTGTTTCACTTTCAGGCTGACAATGACATAACTGAAATTTACATGTTCCTTGGAACATTATTAATGGCTGCTTTGACACAGAAACCTTACCATAACTTAATTCTGAAGGCCGCTATTCACCGCACAACCCAACAGTCCACGACAAAAGAAGATCGTTTTATTGACGTGACATGATAGTTTTTAGCATATACTAAACATGTTCGGTCTTCCACATGTGATGGGACACTCTCATCGTAAACCGTCGTGTTGTATGGTGTATAGCGGCCTTAAGTCTTTTACAGGGCTCGACACTGGCACAGGTCCGACGGTCCGAGACCTGTAAAAATCACTGTCTGGCCAGTATAATTTCTGAAATGGCCAATTTTACTGGTCCGACCGGGCCAGTAAAAAAAATCTGTCCAACATACTGATATATCGGAGAAAAAGAGCGTCACATGGAGCTATTGTTTAGCTCCATATTACGCCAAAACCAATTGTTAGGAGTTTATTTTTGACCAGCGGAAATGAATTGCATTAATATTTAGTTCCGTATTATGCCAGAAATAAAAGTCGGCAGTTTGTTTTTGACGCGCGGATATTAATTGCACTTATATTTAGTTCCGCATTACCCTAAAAATAATTGTTCAGAGCTTGTTTTTTTACCGTCGGACATAAATGTCGCTAATATTTTAAACATCATACCGAGCTAAATATTAGTGACATTCATGTCCGACGGTAAAAAACGAACTCCCGACAATTCTTTTTAGCATAATACGGAACTAGATATGAGCAACATTCATGTCCAATGGTAAAAAAACGAAGTCCCAACAATTCTTTTTACCATAATATGGAACTAAATCTTAGCGACATTCATGTCCAGCTGGGTTTAAAAATGAACTCCTGACAATTCTTTTTAGCAAAATACCGAACTAAATATTAGCGACATTCATGTCCGACAGCAAAAAGGAAAAAAAGAATGAACTTGCGACAATTGTTGTTAGCATCATAGGAGCTGGCAAATACGGTATGCTTTATTGCCGGGGGGGGGGGGGGGGGGGTTGAACAGTCAATAATTAAATAGAGTTTTAATATTTTCTTTATATTTTTGGGCCAGTAAATTTTAGGTTCGGGCCAGTAAAATAATGAAAAACCGGACTTCTTCTGGTCCGACAGGAACAGGTCGGACCAGTTGAAAAAAAAGTTAGTGTGGAGCCCTGTCTTTTAATAGGGCTGCCTTCATCAAGCAACTTTCAAATGATTGTGCAAGTACTTCCAAAAAATGGTTGATAAATTCTTTCTTATCATAATACAAAACCTGTTAAATACTGATAGTATGCATGTAGTTATGTACAGTATCTGTCAACTGAGAGTGACCACGATCATTTTCACACCACCTCCTCCTTGCAATCTGACTGATGACTAAATTCTTAGCCTGTGATGTTGCTAGGAAGAAATATGTTTTTGGAACTCTGAACAAGATCATTATAATGAACAAATTAAGGTTGAGGATTTGGTAAAGAGGTACTTTTAGTATGAAAATATTATACTTGTTTTTCAGCAAATCTTTTAGAAGCAAGTTTGAAACATTATAATTCAGTAGTATAGGTTTTCCTGGTCATTTTCGCAACTTTTTTACTCATTTTAACTTATCAATATTCTAATTCAACTCG
>JZLH01S0002284.1:565-13826 GCA_001188425.1 Eucidaris tribuloides
ATTCAGTCGTACAACATCGGGATTAATATATCGCGATCATAATTTTGAAATACCGGATCGGATTACTACTTGGACATCAACTGGAGCCGCGGATTCATTCGACTACAGTATCCTTTAGCATTGTAAGTTAATATTTTTTTACTTGTACGATCATTGTGAAAGATTGTGAAAGTTTATTTGTATTTTGTGAGAAAAGGGGAAATACCCCATATAATAAATATTTGTTAAATCAAATATTGGTATCATTTTGTTTCATCTTTTCGGTTGTGAATTGATCGTAACAATAATAATAATAATGACATTTTATAATGCGCTAAAATCCACCTATCAATGCAGGTGCTCATAGCGCAGTAACATATAAATACAGAGGAGAACGTGACACATTTACAAAAGAAAATAAATAGAAGGATAATCGCGATTAAAATGCATTTTTCATGAGGTGAGTTTTCAGTAAGATATTTTCTTATTAAACCAATGTTACGTAAGTGAAAATAAGCTGATTTACACAGGCTAGAAATGTGGCTGGTAAGTGTCATATTTGAATCAAGTATAACGCCAAGATTGCGAACGTGATATGATGGACTAATGTTGGAAGAACCAATACGAATATGCTTTATGCTGACCTTATCAAGTTGTTGTTTGGAACCGAACACTATAAACTCAGTTTTATTATCAGTCAGTTTGAGAAAATTTTGGGACATCCAGTTTCTAATCTCTTCAACACACAGTTCCAGAGAATGAAGTGCATTATTTGCGTGGGACTGAGATGGATTGAAAGAAACATATATCTGAAGTGGTAGTAGTAGTGGTAGTAGACCTTTAAAACAGCAACTCCTTTTATTATTGTACACTTTTTTGGTATAATAAATATTCCGAAACTGAGACGAGGACACATGAGTTCAATAATTTATGAGAAAAGTGATATTAAGCCAAGAAAAATGTAATTTGTTTGGTGGTAATGCGAGGCAAAACATACGATACTTGAGACAAAAGAGCGCTATTATTTTTTGTAAAACAATTCCCTAACCTGGTAACGTAAAGGGCTTCACAGTCGTCTCACAGTGTGAAGTATAGTTGAAGAACGCCATCAACGGCAAACGCCAATCAATGGTCCAAAAAGGTTGTTCAAAACAGATACGGCTTCACACAAAGGTACAATATCTTGTAAATCCAGTCTCATCAAGTCATTTGGTAGGGATGGAAAACAAAACAATGTTTGATCAGGTAGATATAAAAGTCGAGGGCATACGCGTACGCGGGGGGGGGGGGGTGTTTGGGTTGTTAAACACCCCCTTTTGCCAAAAGGGGGGTGTTAACACTCCAAAATCATGCATTTTTTTGTCAAAAGGGGGTTGTCAAATAACTATGAAAACATGAAATAAATGTTGATTTATCTTTAGCAGACGACAAAATATTACCGTGCATAGCAACTTTTCGGCTGGTGACGTGACCGACAAAATTTTGGACTTGTATTTTGTCAGAGTTTTCGGCGGCTGGCTTTACCGCGGGAACAATTTTGGAACCCCCGCCCCCCCCCCCCCCCCCCCCCCGCTGAGCAGGTTTTTCGGCGGCTGGCTGTTACCGGGAAAAATTTGGTGACCGCGGATTTAGTGGAAAAAGTTTTCGTCACTACCTCCCCCCCCGCCCCCCCGCGAGTTTTTGGTGGCGGCTGGCGCGACGTGGCGAAAAATAATAGACCTAGGGATTTGGCCGATGGATGAACACCCCCCCCCCCCCTTGGGAAATCCTGCTTACCGCGTATGGTTGAAGGCCATGTTGCAAATGCGGGCCGGTGTAACTATTTTCGCCCGATACAGATGTATGAGCGGTAAAAAGATTCAAATCACTTTGTTTTTAATTACGCAAAGCATGAAATTGATGTACAGTCTGATATTAAATACACTAAACTATAATAAATAAGGTTCGCACACCAACTTTGTTATCTTATCCTTTAATAACTTCAATTTTGTTTGTTATCAGTTTGTTTAATTTTCTATATAAATGTTAAGCGCTTGATATATGTTTGTTATGAAAAGCGCTATATTAAATTGAAGTTGTTATTATTACTATTATTGGTGTGTGGTGTGTGTGTGTTTACGTTGTACGTTGTGTTTGGGCTGTAGGTAACTGTGCGTATGTCTGCACAATGTCTTGACTTAGTAGCCTCCATGATGGAGTATGTATAGGTGAGAATCGTTCGTGTAAGTGTGTGTGTGTGTGTGTGTGTGTGTGTGTGTGTGTGTGTGTGTGTGTGTGTGTGTGTGTGTGTGTGTGTGTGTGTGTGTGTGTGTGTGTGTGTGTGTGTGTGTGTGTGTGTGTGTGTGTGTGTGTGTGTTTGTTTGAGTGGGTTTGTGTATATGCACATACATGTGTGTATGTATCTGCACTTATGTATGTTTGTGGTGTGTATTATTTTGAGTGTGTGTTTGTGTGAGGGTGCGTGATTTTGGTCTCAATTCTTTCAATTGTGCATTACATTTGGGTTTGGATGTAATTTTTAACATATTCGGGTTCAAATTACCACTTCTTATTAATTAGTTCCAGTGAAACAATATCAATTACTTGTTATAGTATGAATTTGTGTATTGATATTTTTTCTTGTAATAATTTAATGTATTTCATATTGTGAAATTTAACATTGCAACTGTATAGTTTATAAGCTCTATTGATATTGTATTTATATCTAATTTCACATTTTATGTAAGCTCCCGCAATTCGAATAAATGAATAAATAAATAAATAAATAAATAAATAAATAAGTAAATAAATAAATACTTAAATAAATAAATAAATAAATAGATAAATAGATAAATAAATAAAAAAGACCTACATATAATTAAGATAAAACATTTAGCATACAATATTACTTAAAATCACAAAAGAACTAGACAAATTCATAAATGTATTCAGAAATGTATTCAGAAAGAAGTACAGTGGACTCTCTCCATAACACAGTTATAACAAACCCCGTCGCAAGAACAGACTCAAAGGTCCAAAAATTGAAACCCCCATTGGCTCCCACTTCCCTGGCAATCGCGACATATATAACAACTTCCAACACAGCAAAGTAACTCCCCGCACCCCCACCCCCACCCCCACCCCCAGCCGTCCCGACGAGTTTGTCATAAAAGAGTCCATTTAAAGGCAGTGGATCTTATTTTGCACGCCTAAAATTCAACATTGTGCAAAAGCACTGGTAGAAAAGTGAAGGAGCTAGAAATGCAGTTTTAGTGGAATTATAGTAAACGTTTGACTTGGATTTGTTTTATGGCATACAGTTCCACAAATTTTACAAGTGGTACTAGTCTATTTTTAGACAGTGAATGTAGGTCGCTTTTACCTCCATGAGGTAATACACAAGTACTGTACACGCAGATGACCTTGTATTCCTTTCACTGTGTCTGATGCATTCCAACACAACATCTGGTACATGTATTACTGGTATTACGTAAGTACTGTAATCAGCCTGATATACCCATGGACCTACTGTAGGTCCATGAAATATAGTGAGATTTGAAACAGTGTGCCTGGAACATACACTACGCAACTATTAGTTTCTTGTGCATTTTTTTAAATCTAGGTGATTTCTGATCTTCAGATTTCACAGGCAAGTTTTTTTTAATTACATTTTTGCTGTATTATGGAAGGGTTACAAATGAGATCCCCTACCTTTAACCTGTACATGTAGAAAAACCTGTGTTACACCAATGCGTCAGAAATATGAAAGTTTTTCCAATCCAAAAAGGGAAAAATAAATGGTGCAGCAACACGTAATATCGGGGGAAATGACCAAAATGTCTCCACCAATCATGCCAATGGGCCCAATACAGGCATGTACATGTTCATTACGTTTAAAAAAGGAGCTTCTAGGTTTAAAATTGTTACGTCATGTACTATTATTTTATTTCTTATTTAATTTTATTTATTTTCATATTTCTCAAAATAACATAACCAAGTAATACATTGCGGCACGTGATGTGTCATATAAGTGCACAAATATGTACGAAAAACTTAAAACCGTCAATAAAAACAGATGACATTTTGACAAATTAAGAGAAATGTAAGAATCTAGATGAAAGTGAACTTGTAAGGCTGGGGTTCCTAACAATGAACTTTTAAGTTCGCCACTTATTTGATTCATCCTGCATGGGTATGAAACTTGTATCTGCATATCTGCATATCTTAGCAGCACATCGTTTCATAATTCATGATATATACCGCTTTGTTTTAGATTAGCCTTGTATATTTCAGTTGCAGTTTGCAGTGTTTTATTTGTTTCTTTCAGTGTTGAAAAACCATGTCACACAAATGAAAACAACAAACGATAACGATGTTTTCAACTTGATATTCATACGGTTATAATCGACACGTTTATCGTGAATCGTCATATTTTAGGAATCAATCTGACCTGAATTAAGGACCGCCAGTGCCAAGTTCTACCATCCTCTTGTTCCTGTGATTTGCACATCCCCGGTCGAAATGAACTTATCCAGCAAAATAAGCTGAAATCATTCAAAATGTAAATATTCAAGTTAATCTCCACCTCTTACAAAAGAATTGGGGCTGAAAAGTCAGAATTCGTGAAATAAACGCTTATAAAATCAAAACAAAATACACCAACGTAACGTCGCGACAGTCAGTGAATTTGAATTCTATATACTTTCCATTGAAGTAGTCCGACTGCCATAGGCGTACGCAGGATTTTGCAAAGGGGGTGTTCATCCGCGGCCAAATCGTAGGTTCAACATTTTTCCCGGTCCACGCAAGCCGCTGAAACTCGCTCAGGGGGGGGGGGGGGGGGGGGGGGCTAGTGACGCATTTTTTTTTTCCAAATCCAAGGCAAATGAATTTTTCCGCGTCACGTCGACCTCACAAAAAATCGCTCAGCGGGGGGACGGGGGGGGGGGGGGTGTTAGCAAAATTTTTGGCGCCAATATCCGAAGAAAAATCTGTTATTTCACATAAATTCAAACATCCCCACTTTGAACCGAAAAAAGGGGGTGATATCGTGAAAAAAGGAGGGTGATTACGGGTAAAAAGTGGGGTGTTGGGGGTGTTAACACCCCCCTTTAGCAAAAGGGGGGTGTTTGAACACCCCAAACACCCCCTGCGTACGCGTATGCTGACTGCTAGACCTGATTCGTGTCTCATCGAGTGAAAACTAAATACCTGTTGATCAAAGCTTTCAAGGTCGAAAACCCATGCAGTTGGACGTTTGTCAAGCAATCTTTGCTATTCAAATCAGTGGGTGAACGCTAAATCCAGTGTCTGTACTGTCGTTATACAAAATGTAACTTGCGTAACGGTCCAATTCCAAGTGATTATGGCTTATATTTCAAAAACCTTAAAAGATTTATGGATTCCAACTTCTGGACACTGTATTTTTATGTGCCTTTCTTTAGTAGCATCAAATCTGAGCAAAATACAGTTGGTAATGGCTGATATGAAATGAAACCACTATCAATACTATAAGAATGAACTAGATTTGAAGGGTATTGTAATGCTTTGCAGCATTTGTGTATGTGTATGTGTGTGTTTGTGTGTGTGTGTGTGTGTGTGTGTGTGTGTGTGTGTGTGTTGTGTGTGTGTGTGTTGTTGTTGTTGTGTGTGTGTGTGTGTGTGTGTGTGTGTGTGTGTGTGTGTGTGTGTGTGTGTGTGTGTGTGTGTGTGTGTGTGTGTGTGTGTGTGTGTGTGTGTGTGTGTGTGTGTGTGTGTGTGTGTGTGTGTGTGTGTGTGTGTGTGTGTGTGTGTGTGTGTGTGTGTGTGTGTGTGAAAATGCCCTCTCATGGAGATTATCATCATGTTTGTTTGCGAGAGCTCACACATGTGGCCCTTTAATTGCTGCGTAAATGACCGAAGCATAAAACTGATTTTAAGGAGCAAAAGTAAGGATTCGATTTGATTTCGTGAGCACTGAGATACAGTAAAAGGTTAGTGACATGATTGGGAACACTTGAAAATGCCTCAAAAACCAAATGAGTTGAAACATATACCAATTATACATCAGATGGAATGGATCTCGCAGCTGGAAGAATTTGTCTGTAAGTTGTTCACTTAAGAAGAATCGAACATGAACCTAATAGCATTTAATTTCTCTCGAGTCTTGAAAGAAATAAATCCCATGGAAAGCTGCACAACAGATTTGCCTTCCATAAGGGAAATTGACATTAGTTATTTTAGAATGAGTCAACGTTTGACCACAAGATTTTCACAGCAGACTCTTTGCGTAGTTTATTTAATTCTAGAATAGTTTCAGCCCAAGTTGAGGACTACCCCCAATTATGCTATTTACCTTTAAGGTAAAAATCAAAGATTATGTATGTGTGTAATGTGTATGTATGTACGGTATGTATGTATGTATGTATGTATGTATGTATGTATGTATGCATGTATGTATGTATTTGTTTTTTTACTTATTTATTTATTTGTTTATTTATCTATTTATATATTTATTTATTTATTGATTGATTTATTGATTTATTGATTTATATATTTATATATTTATATATTTATATATTTATTTATTTATCTATTTATTTATTTATTTATTTATTTATTTATTTATTTATAACTTATTTATTTACGTAATCATTCATTTTTTAAAATTCATTTGATTGTTTCAATAATGATAATAATAACGCCATCAAGTGTAATTCACATGATAACAAGTAGTAGCGTCAAAAGTAGGCAAGTTTGTTTTATACAAACCAAAATTACAAGAAATCCTGAGAAGAAAGGTGCAAAGCTTATGCAAAAGTGAATGAGACATGATAGAAAGAAAACGGGTGAAACCATTACTTACATCACTACAAACGAAAGAGGAGAATTAAAAGGTGTGAAAGAAAAATTTCAAAGTGCGTTGTTAATTGATGTGAATGGTTCTGGTAGTGGTAGTAAGAGCAAGGAGGTACCTCCTTGGTAAGAGTAGTGTGGTAGAACACTTATTTTGGCGTCGAGCCGCAGAATTGCTCAAAATACTATGGGACCTCTCTCAACAGTAGATGGCGCTAAGCCAGTTTTCTCCTCCCGAGCAAATCGGAACATGTAATGACGTTCTCTGCCTGAAATCCGGTCACGTACAGCAACTGCAGTAAAATAAAAAAAGAGATCTATTATCAGTTTCATCTTGTCAAGCGATTCAAACCTAATTCACTTACTCTGCAAATCAAATTAATAACGGAATATTTCGTACAAATACAAGTCATCCACGTTGACGCTTCTACAGATTACTTGTAAATTTGAATTAGTCGCAATAAGACATTTTCCTCCCGCGTATTGTCTATTTGCACAATTATTCCTGAGTTCGTCGCGGAACATTCCTAGCCCGTCACACTTTTTCTTCAAATTAAAGTTATCAGTATCAATATTGACTGTCTTTTAGGACTAATTTGCAGCGCTTCAAGGCAAGAAAGTGCAAATGCGGAATAGAATATGACCGGTGCAAATTCAGTAATCGTATAATCTCTTTATTAGTGGCTTTGAACGAGGCAGAACAGCCCCAAGGTTTTTCACTTGATGAGCCAGAACAAGAGAACTCGCAACACTTGTGCCTTATTTGAACAAAGATGACATTTTCTAAATGCAAATATTGCTTCCGGCACCGCCCGAAGGTTTGATCACTTTTGCATCCGTATTTTGTAAGCTCCAAACAGCACGAGGGTGCAGTAGACGATGTACACTTTCCCCCTTTGCCTCACTTTGAACTATACAGCTATTCAGAATGGATATTCAAAAGCGCCTAGTTTTTTTTCTGTCGCAGACTTGCGGTTGACTTACCTAAATTAATGAAATTTGCAGATCAGGATATCAAAGCATGGGCGCGGGGCGCGGTGAAATCAGCGAGGAATGAAAGATGGAATTAAATAATAAATTATCTTTTTGCTGTGACCTTGTAACACATGTAAGACCAAAGTATTGTTCATCTTTACTTATCAGTGAAAAAAAATGTACCGGCAGATAGAAACACATGGGGCGGTATTACTGTAGTGGCATAGTGTACACACTGCAAGGAGAAAAAAATAAAACTGCATTTTCCAGACTGTTTTCACATTGCTTTCATGGGACTCATTGGTGACCCCTTTTATCATTAAAAGAAAAAAGGAAGTTCTTTCATATATAGTTTGACATTGGACCGTTAACACCAAAACTACACCGTAAAAATATTAAACAATCTTATAAACTTTCTTCTGTAACACTTTATAAACATTTGAACACGTTTACCTGAAAATTATAAACTCGTTTAGTTAGAAATTTTGTGTATGACCTATTTGATATCAAAAGTTCGTGTTTATTTCTGGAACACTCGTAAACACTTGAGCATATGAAATCAAAATTCGTTTAGGTGTTTAGGTGTTGAAAATCATAAACGCGTCAACAAGCATTTTTATGAACATAAACGCGTCACAAAAATGTTTCTTGATGCGTTTATGTTTTCAACACCTAAACACCTAAACGTGCTTATGACACGTATTCAAGTGTTTATGAAGTGTTCCAGAAATATACACGGACTTTTGATATACAGGTGATGCACAGCTCATTTCTAACTGAAAGTGTTTATGATTTCCAGATAAACGTGTTCAAATGTTCAAGTGTTACAGAGAAGTGTTTATAAGAGTTATATTTGTATTTTTACTGAGTAATTAGTCATGTATGTATTATTGAAGATATAATCTGAATGATCACTCGGACACGTGATTTTCTCCGACCTAATCGGTGTTTCACTTTTGTGTGCAACTAATTATGTTTTTACTTATCACATGTCACGATCGAAATGTTTCATTTATGAACGACTAAAAGTTTTACAGCTTGATTAAAAAGAACACAATCATAATAATTCAAGGATATCCGTTCATAACGTCAGTCTATGAATAAAATGTAGGATGCCAATTAGCTAAATCATGATGTGAACACAAAATAGATTACAACCAATTGAGACATATCAATGTCTAATTCAACAATTTACTTTTGATATTGAAGGGCTTTTTGTTAATTTTGTTTCATCAGATAACGCCTTTCTTCGTCATCTCGGCATCTCGTTGTGTCTGAGAACGTCTCTTCAGACATTTTATACGAAATTCAATGTTGCTACTCTAAACACTTTCTATCAAATTAAATTCTTACGTTTGTTTTTCATTCATGATAAGATCTGAAAGAAATTGAAATTCGTCATCTTTGTGTTTGTGTGCTCGTCAAGACCGGTTTGAACATATCCCTGGTACCAGTCGAGACATGACTGAAGATCCTAATTCAACTGAAGTGTTATGATGATAATCTCTATTAAAGGCATCGTATTACAATGTTTCCAGTTTAAAACATCTGAGGTACGTGATCTCCCATGCTACTATTGTCTCTGATACAGTCTAAAATTGAAACCCTAAACAAATTACTGTTAAAAACGATCATTAAGTGCTTTAAAAAAAGTTAAAATCAGTGAGCGACAATTCCAGATTTTTCCCCATAGACTAAATGTGCTCTAGAATTTTCGTCGGCTGACAATAATTCACTTGCCGCTTTTTATCTGTACACAGTTTGTTAATGACAGCATAACTGTCTAAAGTTGTTTGCTGTTGTTGCTTTTTTCTTCAAACACTATCATTCATGTCAGATAGCAAAGTTTTGACATTTTTTTAATGAGGCTTCCACTATGTTGTAATTGAATCATAAAAAAGAGGATTTTTTTTTCAGACCCACCTGTACATCATTCAAAATGCCAGCTCTATATCGTGACCTCATTTTTATTTCTCTTTATTTTTCAACATCTAATACCATCCATATATTTCCAGTGCAATTATATTTCATCATATTATGCAAATTTCAAATAACACTATCTCTCACTGTTACTATTTCTATACGAATTCTTGTCGTGGAGTTTGCAATTAATATAACACTCCCTCGTGGTAATTATTATCGGCAGTGTTTCTATCATGGCGATGAATTTAATTTTCAGCTCCGTTTTTAGCTCCCGATTATTACTTTCGGGCGGTTGGTAATTCTTCACGTTGGTCACATTTCCTGTATAATTGTGGCCGTAGGGCTTACATCTCTAACGAACTATGTCACTCATACAAATTATGATGCCGCTCGTCCACGTCGAGGGAAAAGGAGTGAGACATCTCCTCTCTCTCTCTCAGATGCGCGAGCATCAGAATTGCGTTAATGACGTGTTCAGCAATTAAATTAAGACTGGATTCTTGTTTTCCCGTGACTCTGTAAATTAATGTGTATTTGTGGGACGTTTTATTGACAACGTTTGTTGCTCCCGGCGCTCCATGTATATATTAATTTGAAATGATTTTATAACACCAAAGGCATGCCGTGAGGAAATTGCGTATGATAGGAGATATAGAGTTGTATCTTATCCAGTGTCACTAGACCTATTCACCGAAAGTGTGACGTTAAACGTGACCCAGTGTGATGATCTTTATATCGTTGTGGGTAACTTTTTGTCTCATACACTCAAAATCCTTTGGAACAAATGAACACATTACACCTGAACATCATTTTGACAATTGCCGTAATATCATAAGCATTAATTTAAGACACTTTATAAAAAAAATGAAATTATAAATACGGAATACTCATTAAAAAAAATTGTCAAATTTTGTTCCGTATCATGTATATTGCTTTCATGGACAAATAAACACCCAAGGACACACAAAATTAGGTAGTTCTGTTGTCATTAGCAAACTGTGGACGGAAAAAAAAATCGACGCATGAATTATAGTCAGTGGACGAAAAAAAAACCACGGCACTTTAAAGGGAAAACCGGGATGATCGCTCAATGATTTTCACTTTTTCATGATCATATCCTTTTTTTCTCCATTTTTAGACCTGGTCAGTAACACTAGTAGCATGACGAATCATGTAGCTCAGATTTTTTTGAAACTAAAATAAACGATGGTTTTGATTTTTATTATTTTGAAACTGAAAATATGGTAAATGCAAGGCATTAAGTAAGACCAGTTGGAACAACTCTTTTTTAAAACAAAATATCTCCAGAAATTACCATGCTGATAGGGTACTTACACGGGAAGGCATGTGTGGGATAACGTAGTTATGAACACTGCAACATCAGGGATAACAATAATTATTTGTGATTATTTCGTCACAATCTGAATACATGGATTTCATGCAATAGTTCGGTCTCAACCATTTCTACTTGGGGTGGGCGAATGAAACCTTTTGGGGAAATTCAATTTCAAACAAGTGCATTATGTAGCCCATTTTTGGCTACAGAATACAAATCTAATGAGATCTTTTGTTTTATGTTATATCTGATATTGGTTCCAAGCGATTTTTCAAAATGGCCACCAAAACCCCCCAAAATCACTGTTTTCCTACATAAAACCTGAAGTATCTGTCCAAATATGGCTTGTAATATGTCTAATCATGTGTTTTCATGGTCACTGAGCACAAAAATAGATAAATCAGATCTGTTGGATCATTTGTAATGTCTATTTTGGGTTAAAAACAGTATTTTTTGGTCATTTTGGTTGTAAAATTGCCCCCAGAATCATAATCTGTGTACATACTCCAAATATTTATGCAGCTGTGGCTTGTAATATGTTTAACCACATGTTTTTATGGTCACTGAGTCCAAAAATATATAAATAAGACAGGTTGGGTCGCAAGTATTACCTATTTTGAGTGAAACCTGCATTTTGTGTCACTTTTGGGTAAAATGGCCCCCAAAATCGCCATTTGTGTACATAAGACTGCACAGTCATGCAACTTTGGCTTGTAGTTTGCCTAATCATGTTTGGCCCCTGGATTAAAAAAATTAAAACAGGACAGTTATATCAGTTGGATTGTTTGCATTTGCTAAAGAATCAGCATTTTAGTGAAATTTTGGTCAAATATTGCCCCAAATCATTTGTATACAGGATTTCATATGTTCTTGCAACTGTGACCAATATGTATGCGGTTATTCAATGTTTCGCATGAACATCTCCACATTGTAACATAATTCAAATATAATCAAATATCAGGATAGCAACATGTACATAAATGCTGCAGATCATCCATTGTGTCAAAATTTTTTGGGGGGGAACAATATTTGGACAAATGGTCAAAATTGTTCAAGATTCACATGAAACTATACAGACTTGCAATAAAGTGTACTCTTAAAGTTTCCAGTACATTCAGTAGCAGAGTGAATATCTTCACTGCGCGGGTTCTAGAGCCAAATTTTAGGGTGCTACCTGGGGCTTGACGGGAAACAGTGCGAGGGAGAGAAGCGACCCAGCGGGGGAGGGTGTGGAAGTGGGGATACCCCCTTGACGGTAGGAATATTTTGAAAATATGCATAGGAAAGAGATGTTTCGAAGCATGGTAAATACATTTTAAAGGTACACCATGTATAAAACATTGATAATTTTCCGAAGATGTTATAGACTGGAAAATGAAATAAAAAGGCATGGGGGAGACGAAGAATATAATGTTGGGTATTTTAAGGTGGAAACTTTTATCTAGAGCTGGAGAGAAGAAAAGAAAAGTTCAAAATATAGAATGAGATGGATCAATACCGTTGAATTTTAATGAATTGAATGCGAATTATATTTTCGTTAAAATTTTTTTGGTGAAATATACATGAGCAAGAATTAAAACATGATGATAATAATATAAATGGAGTATTATATTTCACACAATTACATATATATTACGAAATGAAAATGAGCGACCCATGGTAAACGTTAACAAAAGTCAATAGATATGAGTATTTTATTACTTCACACACGAAAATTTCATCAAATGCAAGAAAATCAAATCATACGCTGTTGCATTATTTGAAACACATCCACCATTCACCACGTTCACTACAATTGGTTTAATTTTGAACAAGAACGACGTATTACTTTAAGTGAATTTCAAAGATCGACATTTTAAATACCGAAATCTTTACGAGTTTGGGAGTGGATTTTCAAAAACAATAACGGCAGTGAGGGGTCAAATGACCATCTGTTGCAATGAAAATAGGAATGCACACATTTCGAAATATTTGATATTTTGGCAGCTAAATTTAATGTGCCTTTTACGAAAAGTAACTGTTAAAATAAAATGAAACTGTCCACTTTGCGAAAAAGGAAATCATATCAAAATCACATATTCTTTTATATAATACATGTGTATATATTCTTTCCAGGTTTTCCTCTGGGGGTATGTTACAAGTTGCAAAGGCTCGCATTCCTACATCAACTCGTGTCATATTACCCACAAATACGTACCCGCCCTTCAATTTCTCTGTAATTCGAACGAGCAAATA
>JZLH01S0002284.1:18655-23655 GCA_001188425.1 Eucidaris tribuloides
GGTGGTAATCTCCTACATGTGTTAGACAGTGGTGACAAGTACAGAAAAATAACATGAAACGGCGGAAGACAGATGGACAATATCGTTCTCAATGTGCAAACCAACCGCACGCTAGCGTAACTTGCCACATAGACCCACGCGTTGGGATTGGTGATGGTGTGTAGGTCAACAGGTACGTACGTGTGTGTGTATGCGTGCGTATATAATCTATGTGTGTAGATCTATGTCATCAACTTCAACTTTCGAGAGTTATCCAGGATGACGTGTTATCATGAGATAACCAGTTCATTCACCCGAGCGCAAGCGACCGCTGCTTCGTATGTGATATTAATCTATAATTCTGAACGCATTACTCAGTTTTCAATAAAACGACTTGGACACCTATATGCAGCGCGATTTCAAATTTTACGCCATCTACGGCGAGTGCTCGTAAACAGCCGAATATCAATCTTTTGACACATGTTTGAAAAGAACGGTATTTCAATCTTGTGCCTGACTGGTAGTAGTGGTAATAGATATGGTGGCGGTAGTGGTAGTAAAAGGACGAGGAGAATTAGTAGTAGCAGTAGTAGTAGTAGCAGTGTTTATAGTAGTAGAGTAGTAGTAGTAAGTAGAGTTGCCGTCGTAGTAGTAGAAGTAGTAATAGTTGTAGTGGTGGTGATGGTGATGGTGGAAGAGTAGAAGTAGTAGTAGTAGTAATAGTAGTAGTAGTGGTGGTAGTAGGAGGATAGTTGTGGTAGTAGTAGTAGTGGTAGAAGTAGTAGAAGTAGTAGTAGTAGTAGTAGTAGTAGGAGTAGTAGGAGTAGTAGGAGTAGTAGTAGTAGTAGTAGTACTAGTAGGAGTAGTAGTAGTAGTAGTAGGAGTAGTAGTAGTAGTAGTAGGAGTAGGAGTAGTAGTAGTAGGAGTAGTAGTAGTAGTAGTAGTAGTAGTAGTAGTAGTAGTAGTAGTAGTAGTAGTAGTAGTAGTAGTAGTAGTAGTAGTAGTCGTAGTCAGTGGCGGAAATTTCATGTAACGAGTAGGGGGGACGAAAACACCATATAGGCGAGATCATTAATAGTTGTGACCCGTCGCCACGATACCCTGATAAAGTCGCACACCTCAGAGCTAAGGAAAGTGGAAATTATCATAATTAGGTTGTGAAATATGAAAGTGAAGTGTCTTCAAAAATCAAAAGTTGTATAACCTCCATATGTTGGAAAAGTTTATATATTCCTATTTTTCATCCGAAGTATTTTTCTTTCCATTTTTATGTTTTAAAAGATGTGCGACTTTATCAGGCTATCGTGGTGACAGGTCACAGTTTCTAAAGAGGTTTGCAGCTAACAAAAAACTGTTTACAAAATAGGACAAAATACTTAGCTTTAAAAAAAAAATCGATGGCGGGAGAAGATCTCTCAGGAAAAAAAACGAGGAGGGGACACGTCCACCCCGTCCTCCCCCTTCTCGATCCCCCCCCCCCTCCCATGGTAGTTGTAGTACTAGTAGCAGTAGGAGGTGGAGGGGAGAATGAGAGGAGGAGGGGGAGGGATATAAGACTTACCGGGTGTGTTCATTATATTGGTACAGACAGTCATTAATTATTTCAAACGTAAGCGCAGTATAACAGTTGTTATAATTATTCATAGCTATTCGAATTACTGTATTACCATTTCCCACACACATTATTAATACACTGTTCTAATACAATTTTCGGTGAGATTGTTCAATTAGTTGAATTCATTAGTTAAGCTTGGTGATGTTAATATGCCGGCACGTGATTTCTTTTCATTGCTCTATCGACGTTGACATTCAATTTTAATGTGACCTTGGATTCAATGCGTGCAGACATACATTGATAACAATACCTCGTATTAAAATGTGTGTCATCTGTATGTTTTCCCGTGGTTAAATACACATTACGACCTTGAAAATATGCGTTACAATGAATGCGCGGCTGATGAGCGAAGTTAATCGTGTATGAATTAATAACTATTTAGCTGAAATCACGCTCAGCGTAATTAGCGCAATATAACCGCAAGCGAGGGACTCTTTGATGATAATGCTTTATCATAATTAATATAAATATATTGAATATAAGCTTATGATGAACATGATAAGTACATGTTCATTGTTGTCTTGTTTATGTAATTTCCTACATGCTTTGTACAATAGGTTGCCCTTGAAATTAAAGCTGTAATTATTTAGAGGTGGTTTACGGGGGAGAGGGTGTCGGGGGGGGGTGCGGAATAGCACTGGCACACTTTTGGGCTGTGTTTAATGTTATGTACAGATAGATAGATAAATAGATAGATAGATAGATAGATAGATAGATAGATAGATAGATAGATAGATAGATCGATCGATCGATCGATAGATAGATAGACAGACAGATAGATAAATTGACAGACAGATAGATAGATAGATAGATAGATCGATAGATCGATCTGTCGATAGATAGATAGATAGATAGATCGATAGATAGATAGATAGATAGACAGATAGATTAATTGACAGACAGATAGATACTTTGTACAATAGGTTGCCCTTGAAATTAAAGCTGTAATTATCTAGAGGTGGTTTACGGGGGAGGGGGTGCGGAATAGCACTGGCACACTTTTGGGCTGTGTTTAATGTTATGTACAGATAGATAGATAAATAGATCGATAGATAGGTAGATAGGTAGATAGATAGATAGATAGATAGATAGATAGATAGATAGATAGACAGATAGATAGACAGACAGATAGATAGATTAATTGACAGACAGATAGATAGATAAATAGATTGATAGATAGATCGATCGATAGATCGATCTATCGATAGATAAATAGATAGATAGATAGATAGATAGATGGATAGATAGTAGATCGATCGATAGATCGATCTATCGATAGATAAATAGATAGATAGATAGATAGATAGATGGATAGATAGATACATACATACATAGATGGATGGATAGATACTGAAGATAGCTAGATAGACAGATAGATCAAAATGAAGATCAGTAAATATATACAAAAGATGGATAGATAGTTGGCTAAACAGATGAATAGACAGACAGACAGCTAATAAACATCGAATTACCAAAATTCGTTGACTGTATAATATCAAGCGTGTTTAATTATTTATACATGCTTAGCTGTTTAACCTTTCAATGAGCGTCTGTGAAAATCTATTTTTTTTTCTTGCTCGTTTTGCTCGTTTCATTTTATTTATTCATATCATCGCAAACGATCCATTGATCGTGGTTAAAATAATAACAAGGTATAGTCATTCAATCTGGCGTAGCGATAGAAAACGTGTTCACTCTGTGATGTGCCTTTAACGATTGTCTTCATTAAATTACGGCGCGATTTATAACCTGCCTTATGTCTGGGCATTACATGTAAATGGTCAATAGCTGAAGAAGACCCATTTCACATCGATTTTCATTCTCCTTCCTTGTTGGCGTGTACTTGCTCCCCATCGCGCTCCATTAAATCAAAAAAGCAAAAGTAACAAAACGCGGATAGCCCCAATTTGCTACTCCTGTATGGAAAATAATCTATAACTGCGACAGACCAATAAATTTGGGATCAGATTTATATATTTCCATGGTTATTTCTCGGCAGATGACCCACAATATCCGCAACGTTTACCCCGTTTCGAACAAGGAAATTCATTGCTTTATGTAAACCGGACATTGTAATATAATCTGGATAGCAACTCCAAGGTCGTCATAAGTCAGACGTTGAAAGAATTCAGTGTAATATTCTGAATATAGTGGGGAGTTACTTGTTACTTGTTAGTAGACGCTGGTTTTATCAAGGGCGGATAACAAAATATCATCTTGATATTGATACTGCAGATTCTGGTTTGTTTTTCACTTAATGTTTGACTTTAATTATAATTTTTCATTAATTTCTTATCAGTAGAGACTCTTTAATGAGTATCCATACACAAATAGATAGAAACTGAAATACAGATGGTAGCGCGCAAACTGATCATGTATTCTAGTTATCTCACTCGAAACTCTTATGTTGGAATCGTATTTCCAATCATTGTACTAAAAATTGCAAAATGTCAAAATTATACAAATTAAAAACTTGTCATCACGTTAATTGACAAAACTCATAATTTAGTCGTATTACTGAATTTGCTTGATTCTTATGACGTTATGAAGTATTGCGGTCTAGATCTAGTTTTCAAGTAGACCATTCTCTCTCTCTCCCTGTCTGCTCCCCTATCTTCTCCGCTCTTCTGTTCGCTCTATTTTTCCTTTCATTATGCTTTCCTTCTCTTTACTACGGTATCGTCTTTCGTACTTTTTTTGTTCTTCGTTTTAAAAGTTTCTCTGCTTTATTCATAATATTTGCAAAAGTTATCCTTTTCATTATCATGTCACCTTGATTTATCCATAATTTATAATTGATATTCTAAATTAGAAATTGAATGAACATGAATTGTGTTTTCAGTTTGTTTTGTCTATTTTCGTGTTGGTTCATGTAATGATAAACAAAACAATAAATCAAATCAAAGAAAACTCAAAGGAAATAATTGGGACACTTTAATCACTTGTGGTCAAGACTACAAGCAATATTATTTTGGCTGTATGATCTCTTTTACAATGTTTATGTAAGAATATAAAATATAATGTAATATCCTCGACCACCTGCGTTCAATATTTTGAAATATGATTTTTTTTTTAGGTAATTTTACCAATCATAATTTTGACAGGTTACATAATTTGCAATTTTGAGATAGAAGACGGAACATTGATAAGGTTAATCTTTCTATGAAGTCTTAAGAAAACGTTATTGTAGTAATTGCCTGAGAGAAAGAAGTGTCAAATAAATTTAAACTCGAACATGACGAATCAGCCGAGAGAGTCTATTAAATATCCGAGGGATGTCTTGTGCATATATCACAAGTAAAACAAAGCTAACAATACCAAAATGAAATTGGACGTGGTTAGTATAGTTATTAAACTTTTCATTTATCTCCTATTACACCATCTCAAGCTGCTGGTGTCATATATT
>JZLH01S0002284.1:28655-30121 GCA_001188425.1 Eucidaris tribuloides
CCTGTACTTCTTAAATCGTGGGCTCGATAAATCTATTTATGTCTGAGACTGAGATGGATAGCCTTAGATGATCTTACGATAGAGATCAAATTAAAAGGAGAAAGGTGAATGATGGACTGACTACAGTGAACTATCTGACAAGATCTCCATGCAGAGTGGAATTCAATAGTCCAATTATACCGGCTGACTCTACCAAAACTTACATACGTCAAAATGGTACAACACATCGAACGATGTCTACAGAGATCACCTGAAGTAGGCTGAGAATATCATGTTGTCGTGTCGGATGTATCAAGCAGTAGAGACATAAGTTTGTTGATGGAGCTACCGGGTCGTCGTCAGTTGTCTTTGTTTCAAAGAGGCATGTTTACGAACTTCCTCGGCTGGCCATGGGACTTCAAGTGCAGGACATGGTACTGTTGAGACGTCCATAATGAATTTATCATTCAAAAATGTTTGATTTCATATAAATTTGCAGGAAAATTCCCACGTTCCATTAAGTTACGTTTGTGGTCTGTGTCTTTATTAATTTATTCGTATTGTTTCTGTGTGTTTTTATTGGAGATGTCTGAACGTACATATGGATTGTGTATGCTGTACTTGTGGGAATGTGTGTGTGTGTGTGTGTGTGTGTGTGTGTGTGTGTGTGTGTGTGTGTGTGTGTGTCTGTCTGTCTGTCTGTCTGTCTGTCTCTCTCTGTCTGTCTGTGTCTGTGTTTGTACATGTGTGTCAGTTTGTGCTTGTTTTTGTGCGATTTGCACGGGAATATCGCTTGATAAGTCTGTATAAATGAGAGTACTAAGTAATCATTTATATTGAATTCGTGGGGAAAAATGACTTGGTGCCAATGATTTCATCAGTATCTGCAGATACATAGAGGAAACTACCATTGAGAGAAAAAACAACATGCTTGCCTTTCTTTTCTTTCAATAACGTCTAACGGTTCATCGTCTGTTTGTGTGTGGGGGGGTATGTGTGTGTGGGGGTATGTGTTTGTTTGTGTGTGTGTGTGTGTGTGTGTGTGTGTGTGTGTGTGTGTGTGTGTGTTGTGTGTGTGTGTGTGTGTGTGTGTGTGTGTGTGTGTGTGTGTGTGTGTGTGTGTGTGTGTGTGTGTGTGTGTGGAAATTCAGTGCCCGGATAAGCTTAACCCGCCGGCGGCAAAAGCGAAACGCTTCTTGATTGCCTAATTGTGTGTATGTTATCTATAGATAATGTTTCCTGTATAAAGCTGAAAGCCAGTGTCGTCGACACAATAGTGATTCGTGTGTTCAATTGGCAACTCAATGCTTGTCGGTTTTTCAACGACTCGATGATAATAGGTTATGAAGACAGATTTGAAATAAAATCGAGCCAGACCGAATTTTTGTAGTAGTGACGATGTGACGGAAAATATCTGACCAGTTGTAATAATAGACAAGTTGAGGCATCAAGTATTATCCACTTTAAATCGCGCCTAACATAAAACA
>JZLH01S0002294.1:0-13765 GCA_001188425.1 Eucidaris tribuloides
TCCGAAAAGAAAAGGATTTGTGTAATGATGTGTATCGCGCGACGACCTACCCCCCCCCCCCAAAAAAAAAAAAAAAAATTCGGTAGCCACCACAAAATTTCAAGGGCCCCTCAGTACCCCCCTGCTGAAAAAATCCTAGCTACGCCACTGGTTGTATGGGGTGTCTAAGCATTGTCATTGAATAGTTTATTTAGTACCATAACAGGAGAGAGTGGATAGAAGAGATAGATCGAGGTGTTGACCGATAGAATTTCCTTAATATTCGGGTCTTCTCCTTTTTAACAATGTTGACATTGTCGGTCAGCGGAGGGGGCTAGGGGATAACTACAGGGATCGACTTGGGAAAAGTACTGTACTTTGACTTCTCATAATCGTGGAGGAAATCCTCTACCATATTTCAGTCGAATGTACCGGTATAGGAGATAGCTACAGGGAAAATGACAGTAATCATGAATAGATGATTTGAATACATGATTTAAAAAATGATTTATACTTCATAATCTATTGATTTGAAGACATGCACGTTGCGGTGGGATAAGAGAGGGGGATAGGAGAGGAGATAAAAGGGAATAAGAGCAAGGTGGGATAAGAGGAGGATAATTAGAGTGGGATAAGGGGGAGAATTAAATGGGGATTTGGGGAGGAATAATGGGGCAATTAGGGCAAATAAAGGGGGAATAAGAGGAAAAAATCAGGGGGAATAAGAGGAAAAAAATCAAGGGGAATATGAGGAAGAATAAGAGGGGCAATACGAGAGGGATACAACGGAATAAGGGGCTGGGGAAGGGGTTGGCGGATTTGGCGACCATGTCGGGAGATGGGGAGGATATGGGGATCCCCCCCAAACAAAATAAAATGAGGGAACGAGGTACGTGGTGCAGCTTCATCGGCGCGAAGCGCCGATGAAGCTAGTATTCCCTATTTTGTCTTCCCCGGCTGTTTACAGCTTACATACCCTACATTTAACCATACGAATCCTGACAAATGTAGCCTGGTTGATCAAAATATATATTGTGCAATCCTCTTCTTTCCTCTTTTTTTTTTGGGGGGGGGGCATATCTAGCTTGTTGTGAATATGGTGATCAATACAGGTAAAGCCTGGAGGAATCACGTTTTAGAATTATACATCTCCATCTCCCATCTTCTCCACGAGCTCCGCTGTAATCCCGCATGTAAATGATTTTGTTTACATCCGTTATCGGAGAGGTATTTTTGCTGCCTCGGGTGAACGACTGCATAAAGATATGCACCAAAGCATGCCTGGGAATATGGCCGGGTTTACATTCAGTTTAAGAGGCATGCATGGCGGTGACGTCCGTCACAAATTTGTTTCTGTTTTAATGAAGAAATGCATGTCTTGCCCCTCAAAACGATACTGAATTATTCATCGCATGTTTTTGAGGTTGAGGTTAGATTGGGGTGGGGGGAAGGTTCATGCACAGTGGAGTGGGAAGAGGTTGACTACAAGAAAGGAAATTCTTGTATGTGTTTTCTAAACTTTACACGACCTACATGTATCATCAATCGTTCAAACACAATAGCATCCTATATAAGAAGGGGATGATAACAGAAGTGGGTGGGGGCTGCCAGAGCAATTATTAGTTATCCATTGGTTAAAATCTGTCCAATATCTAAATATTACCAAACTTGACACAAAATAGCTACAATACCATAATCCTCAAACACTAAATTGTATATCAAGACTTTCACCATGATTTTGTCATGTAAATGAAATCTGACATATGCAGTTTTGTTTCCTTTTTTATGTATAGGCTTATTTATTTAAAATTCTTATTACCTTCAAGATCATAATTCAGGGTATGCTAATGATTCTTAAACTAGATGAGAGAGCAAATTGATGCATAATAATCAAATCAAATAATGAAGAAGCTGATCTGAAGAGCAAAACACACAATAACAATTAAATGCATTGGAGAAGAGGAGAGGAGGAGAGAGAAGGAAAGGAGAGAGAAAAGAAGAAGAAGAAGAAGAAGAGAAGAAGAAAAAAGTGAAGAAGAAGAAGAAGAAGAAGAAGGAAGAAGAAGAAGAAAGAAGAAGAGAAAAGAAAGAAGAAGAAGAGTAAGAAGAAGAGAAAGAGAGAGAGAGGAGAAGAGAGGAAGAAGAAGAAGAGGAGGAAGAAAGAAGAAAGGAGAAAAAAGAAGAAAGAGGCAGAAAAAAAGAAGAGAAAAAGAAGGAGGAAGAAGAAGAGAAGAAATGGAGGAGAAAAAGAGGAGAAAGAAGAGCGAGAGAGAAGGAAGAGGAAATTACCAGATTCTGGATCTATGATGATAAAGTAAGATATTAATAAATATCAATGTGCAATGCATTTTTCCTGCAATAGGAAGAAAGGCTTCTGCTCCTTTAATACTCGGAGCCAGAAATCTTTCATATCATTAAACTAAGACTTGATCCACAAAAACAAAAGTATATGCATTCCCTTCTCGCGTCCAACATTTACCAACAAGCCTAATGGAATGTAAATAGCCACTTGATCAACTCTGGGCGACAGTGCTATTTTGATCTTGTCAGATCAGTACGTGGACTAAAGGATTTGTCCAGGTAAAACAATTGGGGGGGGGAGGGGCTGTGTATATGTTTTTGAGACTTCTTCCATTTTTAACATCATACATTTTTACTTTGACTTATTTGGCTTTGATTCTAAAATTTTTCATATGATTTTTTTTTTATTGTTTTGGTAAATGATAAAAAAATGAAATTTTGCCTATTAAAGCCCAAGTAAGTTTTATTTTTATTGAAAGTTTTATGCAAAAAGTCATATCCAAGCAATAACAGATTCGAATGTCTTTAGTTTTTTTTAAAATTAAACTCGAAAAATCTCGGGGGGGGGTACCCCCGACAATTTTCGACTATATAGGCAGACTCTGCTCTTCAGATCTATGAGGTACAACTATATATAACCTTAACACCTTATTAACTCCTTTAGAAGCTTAAAATGCAACATATCGTCGAAAATCTCTTGGGCGTTCCCCCCCCCCCCCCCCCCCCCCGAGATCTTCATTCATTAATTTAAAAAAAACTAAAACATTCAGAATCTGTTATTGCTGGCATCATGACTTTTGGCATAAAGCTTTCAAATATAAAAAAAAAAAAATCCCCCAAACTAAACTTGGGCTTTAGCTAGACCCATATCATTAATTCTACCATGAAAATGACAGAGTTTCAAAAATCTCAAACACACAAACACACACACACACACACACACACATCCACACAACACACAAACACACACACATACACACACACACACACACAAACACTATGTGTTCACTGCCATAAACTTTGACTTTATCCCAGAGTACACGTCCTTATGCAACAAACTTTTTCCAGTATTCCATGAAACCCGGCAGGGTGTGTACCACAAACAGCACAATTGCTTGGCGAGGTGCCACACTAGCACTAGCAGGTGACAGCTTACAGTACAGTGGATGTGTTCAGATTTTGGCAACATTAAAGATATTCTATAATATCATGGTGATTCAATTTTTAAAATATAAAAATTTAGGTAACCTGCCCTAATGTGCAAATAAGTTGTCCGTTTCAAGCAAATGATGAACTGTTGGAAGTATAGTTGGTTGACATTGTGGAAACCTCACTGAAAAAATGGCAAACTCAAACTTCAAACTTTGAAGTCGAGATACAAAATAACACTTAAATGGGCAAGGAAACACCTTAGAATTAAAAACTTAGGAGGAAAATTGCATATGCTGCATCTAGCCAGATACATGGATAAGTATTGCACTGTAAGCATCAGATAGAGTCTGTATTATACATGTAACAGTACACAACAATCTATGGAGAAATGTTATAACCGATCGCTCGTCCAATTTCACCTTTTAAGCATTTTGAAGGGCAAATTTTTTTTTTCAGAGTTTCACTTTTAGACCTTATAAGAAAAACACTTATAGCATGAAGAATTTTTTAACTCAGATTTTTAATACCCTAAATATTTTTGAACCTTGGATGCCTTTAAAGAGTAAACCCAGAGTAAACAGTGGAAATTAGGACGATAGGGTTCAAGGTCAGTCGGGGGAATTTCCACTTTCCCCTGGACCTGTGATTTCCTTAATCTCTTCCTGGTTAGAATCATAATTCCCATAAATCCAGCATTCCTGAAAATCATAATCACTAACAGCAACAATACAAATCTTTGGGGATTTAAACGGTTACCGCAGTCAACAATGTGATACTACAGGGTGTCTAAAAAAAAAATTGTGCAAGTGTAAAGCGCCCCCCTTTGGCAAATAGATCATGCTTTTCTTGATGTGACACTTACATCTTAGTCTTAGCTTTCAAATGCCTTTTGTTCTCTTCAATTTGCTTGTTTTATTCTCAAGATATGGATAGTGTATAGTTAACTATGAAAGGGTAAAATCACAATTGTGCCACTTTTACTACAGGAGAGGGACTGATGCTATCGGGCCATTCTTTGAAAAGTGAAACAAATTGTCAAAAAATGAAGTTTGTTCTTTGAAATTTTCAGTTGCATATTCATGCAAAGCATAACCCAAAGTTACTTGAATTATATTTTTTCTAAAAAAGTCCATATTTATGTTAATTTGCCTAAATTTACATAACTATATGTTATAATGTAGATATTAAGCATTTTTCCTCTTAAATAGATTGGTGAAAAGGTGAGTGTAACAACTTTCTTTCTGAAGATTGATGTGGTCATATGTTTGTCCACACCCATTCAAACTAATACCACCTAAAAAGAAACGTTTTATTCATTCATTAATGAGTAATTAACAAAACAAATTAATCAACTTTAAATGTCACACACGTGACAGGAAAACATGATAAGTTTTTCCCAGGAGAAAACTACTGTCTTGATAATATTTCTTTTTTGTGTCAAAAGCTAGTTTGGTTGTGTCTTACTTTACCACAAATATGAGTACCATAAATTGTCATTCTTAATTAATAACGAGCAAATTAATTGGTCACACACGTGACGATGTTGTCATACTTGTTTCTGTATTGGGTATGTTGCCAGAGAAGCCTACAGAGTAGGCACAATGATTTTCCGCTTTCAAAAATTTCCTTTCCTTTTCAGAAATTGTACAATTCCGTTTCAACAATGCTTTGAGAAACGGAATTCCGTTCCCACATAGACTTGTATACATGAAAAATGACAATTCCGTTTACATAAAAATCAAACAGAATCACGATTTTAGTCGACCATAAGAATCATGCATACGTATAAGCTGCTTGACAAAATCCCGCTATTAGCGTTTAAACTTATTTGGTTTGCTTCACGTTTAGAGATTTTGATTATTCACTTTCTAACTTTTCCCCGACTTTCTATACATTTCTATCCACATCGCCTCAACGACGATCACGCTTGCCTTATCCCACATAACAACCCACTTTCAAGGCTGCAGCCGCCTGGCATATACTGTGCATCAGCGAGACTAGTAATCTGTTTGCGGGCATTCCCTGTGTATGATGCCACACAACAACACTGCGCGCGTAAATGCCTGCGCTATCTAAAGACGGTGATCCCACCGCCACAGGTATTTGCAGTCTAGTCTGCACTATCGCTATCCGCGCAAAATATACACCATTCAATGGCCGCGCCGGTATGCTTTGTAACAAAATCGTACTAGAGCGCTGCGAAGCGCTACGGCCTATACGTCTTTGTATAGAGGTGCCGGCCCGGTACTGCTCTATAGACAGTTTTGTCAGTGTTCGTTAGAATAAATCAGATGATTTATTTGGAATAAATTTCGAAAATGTTGTATCAAACTATTGTGTGTGCTGATTGTTTGCTGTATAATTTGATGATGAGGACAATAGTTGTGTTGAATGTGTCATCATTGTTGTGCTTTGTTGGTTTTGTCGATCTGCTGATGTTTCTGCTTCACTTCGGTGTGCTTCCTGCCAGACTGCCCTGTGTTCGTTTCGTATGTCATCTACTACTCGTATGTCGATGCACTTGTCAATGCGCCTGGTTGAGTTCGGTGTTGCAAGTTTTGTTTACTGTTTCGTCTTCGTATTCAGACAGCCAATTTGTTTGGTCAATTCTGCAATTTCTGCTCAAATTTCGAGGTTTTTCCCTTCGAAACTGTGAACATTTTGAGGGAAAAATACGTTTTCCGGCTGACTTTCGTTTGAAAAGCCATTCCGTTAAAAGCTGTTTCCGTGCAATTCCGTCCGTTATTCTCGATCGCGAAAATCATCCTATACACGGCCCATATTTAGTCTCATTCTAGACCATGCAACTTTTTTACCTCCATAGTAACTTAAACTTCTCTTTTACTTTTTACCTTCGGAGATTACTTAACTTTGTCTCTTAAATAAAAGACTTGTATTATCAAGCAGACTGAAACATAGCTTCTATATCAATAAAAAAAGGTTAATGTCATGCTACATCGTCTGGAAGCACAGACTACGGCATGTGTGGCTTTTTAACAGGTTTCCTTATAAATCGCCCAACATTTTATTGCATGTCATTTCTGTTCCGACAAAAGTTCATCTTAGCCAACCTGACAGCTGAGGAGCTGCCAGATATTGCAACAACTATGTATGCACTATTGCATTGTTGGATATTGAAAAACGTTTCATATGAACAGGTGGCGTGAGTTTTTGAAGAGCAAAAAATATCCATAAATTTCAATACATTATGAAAATGTAGATTGCTACAGGGTGTGCCCATTATCTTTGGTTCAAAATTAGTAAAATTGTCAAAAAAAATTATTTTGGAAAAAATAAGTCTAAGGCACAGCCCATATCAGAAATCAATCTTGTGGCGAAAATATAAGGGGCATAAGTGATTAATTTCAGGCCATGTAGCTCGAGTGTTTTCCGGGAATTTATTGGGCAGCCAAATATCATATGTACATGTATGCCTATAATATACATGTCACACCACGTGACAACCCAAATGTCACACACGTGAACTGACACTCATCACAATAAAAATACACTTAAAAATACTGTGGAGCAGTAAATAATAATTATTGTCATTTTCCTACTACCTTACACTAAATAAAGAATCTGCCATGAATTTACAACACATTGTCTAGGTTGACAATTCTACAGAGTTTGAAGTGAAATCTAAGTTATGAAAAATCATTTTCCGTGTGAAGTCACACACGTTACAAACTTATTGACCTACTACCTAAATCAGTATGATTACATAACATTACTATTTCACTTGATCACTATTGCACATATATAAGATATATTTACATTCAAAACCAATTGTAACCTGCAAGCCTTTCCGAATTACATCGAATACATTTTGCAATTTGTAGTATTTTTGTCACCACGTGACAAAGAATGCACTATCAATGATTCACGAAAAGTGGCCACATTGTATATTTACCCTTTCGTTATTAACTAAACTTATCTCCACTTTAAAGCATCATATACAATGTTGCAAGTTTAAAAAAATCTGAAGCCTAAATATTCCCCATGCTACTAGTGTCTTTGATACAATCTTAAAATGAAGCCCTGAAAAAATTGCCAGCTTCAAAACATTATTAAGGCCTTTTAAAAAGTGAAATCATGGTAGGTGCGCACCATTCCGTTTTCCTCATAGATGCTGATATAACAATATATTATCAGTCTGAGAAATTCATGCATATTTATCGGCTACATATTTTACGAGTAAGCACAACTGCCCTGAAGTTTACTTCTAGGGGGTGCTTTATTTTGTCTATTCACAACTAAGTCAGATATGTCCAGATAGCCAAAGTTTGACAATTTTTTAAATGGGGAATTCCACATGTTAATAGTGTCTTTAAAGCCCAGTCAAATTGAACAGAACAACAGCATTTAAAAGCTAGACTTAGCCCTGCGAGATCTATGTAAGCATCAGTCATAATATTTTTTCAATTGCCAAACACTTGTATTTCTTGCAATATCCAACAAAAACAAAAATGGAAATCTCTGAATAATCAAATATGGTCTTTTTTTTTAACGGGAATGCTTCATTCTTAGTTAAGTTTGGATCAACCATCTAGGAGTTGCTAATACCAACCTGGCTGAACTACATTGCTCATTTTGAAGTATTGAAACACTGATTTCAATTTTGTGTTAAAAATATTTTGGATAAATCTTTCATGTCAAATTTGTTTCACTTCCTCTCTTACCTTTCTTTACTTTGTTTTACCTTTCTTAACTTTGCATTTTAATTATAAATTTAGATAAAGCTACCAACACATAGGAAAGTATGACAGTAATATATACTTTTTCTACTATTATAAGCGAGCGACAGCCCTCCCTAAACCACTCATAAAATTGATTCATACGCTTTTTTCCCCACAAATTAAAGATTCATAATCATTTTTTATTTTTGCGTGACAAAATAAGAACTACGAAAACAGTCAAAGACGTAGCCCCACATCATCCTGACATCTCGCAACATCATATTCCGAAATTATGTGCTACAATTCTTATACTGGTCTCAAAAATTAAAATTTGATCGTCCCGGAAGGACATGAATATAAAAAATAATTACGAGAGAAAAATATTAGTTTCTGCCCCACGGAAGGGACATGAAAAAAATTAGCATAATAAATGAATTTCAAATTTTGTGTACAAGTTTTTGAAGCACCACTTAGCCCTATCATATAAAAAATCAAAGAAAATTGTGTCAAGAATGAGGGAGAAGCAGATTATGCTTATTTTTGAATAAATCTGATAAATTACACATAATTAATTAGGAGCAACAGTATAAAAATCTGCGGATATAAGCTTAGTGTACCAACTTAGCTCTACCAGATAAAGCCAAACTAAATCAAATTGGTACGAGAATGATGAGAAGAGCTGACTTTATGATATTATTTGTGATTTTAATAAATTTGCCAAATTAATATTTAATTTTAAATTTGATAATTGAATTATTTTCAAAATTTTGAGTGAAGTCTTAGAACGCCCACTACCCACTATCAGATCAAACAAACAGAATGAAAATCGTAGAATGTGGGAGCAAGCAAGCATGTTTTTTGTTATTTGGAATAAATTTGCAAAATATGATATATAATAAATTCACATTCTGGGATAGACATTTTAAAGTCCCCCACTACCCTATCATATATAAACAATCAGAATAAAATCGGTTGAGAAATGACGCAAGAAAGAAAATCAATTTCAAAACTGTGGACGGACACGGACGGAAGGACGGACGAGGGCACGCCACGCACATGGCAGTAAGCCCCTCATCCGGCCCTCGGGCCGGAATGAGCCTAAAAATATACATTTTCTTCTAACCCTAACCATAGTTTCTTCTCCTTCTGTTTGAGGCAGCTAGTAGGCCATCTATTCCGGCTGTGGCAGCTGGCTCACTGTTTCAGGGTTGGGGTTAACTCTCAACATGCCAGAGGATTTATATCTCTATGGACTTTATGTGTATTATTTGGTGCACATTTGTGACTTTAGCATGTTAAGAGCTAAATGAAGGGTTGTATCTTCCTGTGGTCCAAGGATGGGGCATCAGAGGTGGTCCATGTTTGTACACTTCTGGTACAGTATGGTTTGCTTCAGGAGCAGTCAGGCACCTACTCTGCTGCTGTACAGTACAGGTTGGTAAAAGAGTGCCTAAACAGGCCCCTAGTTATATCGTTTAACCTGTTTGTGGTATTTCAAATACATGTACATAAAGCAAAACTACATGTACAGGCAGAAACAGTCTGCTACTTTGCATAGCGCATAGGGACATTTTTATTTGATGTGTTATGTGCTATATAAGAGCTGTGTATTATTATTATTATCATTATTATATTATTTGTTGTTTTGTTGTTGTTTTTATTTTTATTACTTCAGTTATCAGTTTCTTTTTCAAACTCAGCTTTCCGAGAGTTAGGCTCTTCCTTCTCTTTTAATGAGGTTTCATTTATTCATAGTTTCACCCAGTACCAATTTATACAAAGCTTAGAGTCAAAACATGTTTGGAATTAGAATTATAACATATAACTCTCAAACCAATTTCATACGACTTAGAAGGATTTTCAAACTATGTATTAAAATTGATTAATCAAATGCAACAGATCTTCATGATGGCTTAAAAAGTGTTACGTTTATATATAATTTTTCATTTCAAATGACTTATGAGGATTTTCAAAATGTAGTAGGATAGATTAAATGCAACACATCATCACGATGGATTAGAGAGAGGATATTTTCTTATTTGCAGAAAAGTAAACAGAACCGATGAAAGCCGAATAAATTGCTGATAAAATTGTCATAGTGATTATACACATAAATTTCTTCAGGTCCAACAGAGAACAAACATAACAAAGAAGACTCCACAGGAAATACTAACCACCAAAATGTGAAAATATATCAAATAAAATATATCGAAACATAAACAAATGCATTTTCAACAATTTGAACAAGTAACTCTCATCACTAGAAATAATTCTGTTTTGTTGACAAGAAATAAGTAGGTGTGAAGCTTGATGTAGCTAGAGTTTATTGGAGGCATCTTTTTGATCAAGATAGGATTTACATGTTGATGGAAAATCAATGATTTTATACTGTATAAATATACAATTAGCCAGTGATTTTAACCGGTTGGAAACCAAAAATGAGATATCTCAGGTTGGGGTCTATGGTGAATGTGTGTTATATTGAAATCAAATCGTCTCCTACGGGTTAGGAAATGCACATTGATCTTTTGGTTATTATAACTTATTTAAAAATATCTCAATAGCACTTGGTCAGATGGCTCTTTACTTTACCTTTTTAAAGAGGACTTATTACCACAAGGCCATTCGGCTTTATTCAAGTTCTCTTTTTTCATTGTCATTATTATCAGATTTTGTAAATTGATTTGTATGCTGTTTTGTTATATTCAATATCGATGTATTGTTTTAAATGATTATGAAATAAATAAATTGAAATTGAATTGAAATTGAAGTCAAATCTTATACACTTAAAATGGCTTTAGTCAGGGCTCCACACTAACTTTTTTGCCTGCTTGCCCGTCAGGCAAGTAAAATTATCACTTTCAAATTTTTAATTGCCCGAATTAAATATTTACTTGCCCAAAAAACAACAAACAAAAACATTGAAAATAATTTCTCATTACATTTAACATAAAGGCTTTTTATAGCATTGCGACATTTATTATTTTTATTCTGGGGGTTGCAATAGGTGTGATTTATGAAGTTTGAGTCATAAAATTAAATGCACATGAAGAAATAATGTTGAAATAGACCTGAACACAAAATTCTAGATATATTTTGTTGTTATGGACATATTTTGCTCATTTCATGAATCAAATTTTACTGCCAATCGGGAAGTAAAGTTTAACATTTTGAGTTTTTAACTTGGCCCCGCATGAAATTTTACTTGCCCCGGGCCAGCGGGCAAGTGCTAGTGTCGAGCCCTGCTTAGGTTACACAAGTTTAAAGATGGTCTCATTATATGTTCTTCTTCCTTACATTGAGCAGCATTCTGAAATTCAAAGTTTACTCATTTACTCTCAGCGAGCAGGGAACTATTTTGCTGAACATTATTTGGAACAAGAACATTTGATGTTTTGCAAAAATGATCTACTTTTTGCCAAGTAAAATGGATCTAGTAACATTGGGACAATTATTTTGCCTCAGTGGGACATTTCTCTTTTAAAGTTTTTCTTTACCTCTTTTGTACGCTGAATTAATAATAATTGACGATTGTTATTTGAATATTGATCGTTTTAATATTGGCTCTGCTTATTGTATCCTAAATACTGGGTATGTTATTTTGTAGATGTTGGCATAAAGAGGCTTAATGACTATTTGTTAGACATTTCTAGTACAAAGTTAATCAACAGATGAAAACTATTTATACGATTGTGATTTTTTTAACCTTTCTTTTATTGTGTTTAATACATTGTATTGTCATTTTCTAATGCAAATCACTTCATTTCATCACTGTCTCATCATATCCATGTAGTACTATAGTTATCCAGTTTTAAAAGTCCGTTCTCAGTTCGCGATTTACGAGGGTGGCGTTTACATCGACCCTCAAAATTGCTCTTTACCCCTCGCTCTCACTTCTTCTCATCATATTATCATTATCCCATCATTACTTTACAATATCTCAACATCACCATTCATTTTTCATCACTATTTTTGCAGATGTAGTGTTGGGGGGGCAATTATACCCTTGGCCCCAATTTATAATGCGCCAGTGCCAGGGGTTGGAGGCCAATTAAATTGTTATTTAGGGGGCAGGCGAACTGCAATTACCATAAGTATTAAACTGTTATATAATTATGATAGTGACTTATTGGGTTTTCCATAATCATTGCCGAATGTTGCCTATATTCACACGTTGACTGAGGCGTACGGACACCATTTATGTCGTAATAACTCACTAATGCTACAAAATGAAAGTTCAATTCATGCAAGCATGAGGAAATAACGTGCTTCGGAATGTGATTACACAATGTTGCAGTAAATATTTTTATCCCTGTTCTTTAAAATATTGTTAACACTGTGTACACTTTTTTACACAAAATATAGCAGATTTTGATATCTGGCTGGAGTTATATATTATGGGACTCATGTACAAACCGGTAAGAATACAATTTTTGTTGTTACTATAAAAATGTATCTGTGAAGGTATCTTCAAAATGTCATCAAGTTTCCTTGATGTTAAAATAAAACAAATAATGACTGTAATGTCGGGTGCTGCATCAAATTACCAGCATTCATTTGTCTTGGGGTAATTTTTTCTTTGACTTCGTCTTGGAAAAATAATCCGTTTCGAGACAGCCTGAGGGCTGGTTATTTGATGCAACAACCACCGCCCAGTTATTATTTCTATAATAATTGATGACAACATAATGAAAGGTGCTCCACAAAATGTTGGCACTGTTTTATATTAGTGAGCAAGCAGATTTTAAAAAAAAAACTTTTTAAAAAATGACGTTTTCATTGATGGACAAGTTTTTGAAATAAATGATGTGTAAACAATCCAGTTTCTAGGTAAACATCACATTTGTTTCACCAGTAGCTGAAGTGTTAAAGTCCATCAAAGAATAAAGAGCAACTAAAGAGGCTTAACCCCTTTAATACTGCACTCAGAATATCAGACATAAAGTAAATAAAGCAGGGCCCAAACTTCAATTTTTTGTAGGGGTGATATAGTACCCCCAGCACCCCCTGCTAGCTCGCAGGGGCCTATCGAACATTAGTCTCGGTTCCACACCATGCAAATTTTTCTCCTCCCAGAGTACTAGTACACTCACACTCCGACTTGTTCTACCTCACTCTGCCTATGCTCTGCCTAGTATAGAATGACGAGACACCTACATCTTAGTCAAAGCAGTCAACTGAAGATACTTTCCTTATCAATATTGGATGAAATAATTTAAACGTCTGAAAGTCAGCGTAATGGAACACCTTTTGCAATTTCAATTTTTCTAGGGGGTGCAGTGGCTCCTCCACACACAAAAAAGTTGGGGATGCTGCAGCAACCTCAGCACTCAGCCCCCCCCCCCCCCGAAACTTTTGTTGTACATAATGGACTAATGGTATAAAAGGGACAAATAAGGTAGTGGAAAAACAAGAATTTTTGTTTAATATGGAGGCAGGAATGTGTATATCCTGGTTGAAATGTTAATCCTTTCTTCATCAAAGAAGAAACCGTGAAAGTTAGCACATTCCTGAGGCATTTCGGGGAGATGTATGGAATTGGTCCAGGATAGCCAAGGTCATAAATCTTGTGGAAGGGTGGGGGGGGGGGGAGGGCGAAGGGGGAACGAAGAGGTTTTCTGGATCAAGCGTCATGTATTATGCATACCTCACAG
>JZLH01S0002295.1:0-11643 GCA_001188425.1 Eucidaris tribuloides
TGGCCGTCGTTAAATACACTGCACTTGGCATGGATTTTTTGTTCGCGTATTCATATCGGAGAAAGAGCAATATTTGTAGATGTAAACAAGATACTCGTATTTAAATGCATTGCAAAAACTGTGGCCGAGAAATGATTTATTTGACTGGGCTAAAACCACAGCCATGATTGCATTTATATACATGCAGGTTTGATGAAGCGGCAGGTACAGTGTCTGATATTTATTTGCATTTTGGCAGGTATGCCTACATGTAAGTGTTTGGTGTGTAGTCTTAAACCTGACAGGTTAGAGAAAAATACCAGCCTTGCTCCCACAAGAGAAGTGTACACACACCCGCGCGCACACACACATCACCACACACACACACCAACACACACACACACACACACACACACACACACCACACACCACACACATACATGTACCACACACACATACAATTACCATACACATACACATTTCACCCACACAGCGCACCTCACCACACATACACATACACGCTTACGCGATGCACATACGCTTCATGAACGCATTCATGTGCATTCGTGCACATACACACACACACACACACACACACACACACACACACACACACACAGCACACACACACACACACACACTAGTAATGCACCCACCAATGACAATGGGAGGTGTCAGAACCATGCAAATGTGGGACTATACAATGTAAATCATGATTACACACCTTAACATTTTAAATTGTGTATTGGGGATTGTACAAGTCGTGTTTGGGATTAGTGCCGAGTCAGTATTATTGGATTTGTTTCAAATTTGTCCAACATATCCCTATCCCTGTATACGCAATCGAGGGCGATGATTTCCAATCCTTTTGCACTAGTACCTCTACATGTAGCAAAATTCGACGGACCATCTGGATTTACTGGGTGTCCTATTCATTACTATGATAGAATGTAGACTTATGTCCTCGTTGCGGAGCGTGCTTACATATTTCACCTCCCATACACACAAAGACACACATCACATGCACACCGACACACACACACACACACACACACACACACACACGTGTAATCACCTTTCGAACCGGAGGACGTTACAATTTTTAATGTGTGTGGGGTGTTGTTTGTAACCGGTAATACGAGGACACCACACGGCAATTTTTACCCTATTTAAAATGAGGACGACTTCTGACAATCTGCGACGTTATACATTCAGTACACAACCTCAATGCGGACATTCTCTATATATACCAACTTGCTTACTGGTTGGTAATGCGATAAGCACCTCAATTACACAAGATTCTAAAAACGGTGGACCATCCCCCCTGGAAGGTACTGTGTCGCGGTGGGTATTGCCTACAGTAAAATGAATCCAAAATGTCCTGCGGTTGGAGCGCGCATTACAAACTCACACACACACACACAACACAACACACAACACACACACACACACACACAAACACCACAAACACACACATTGCCAAAACGACACACACAATCAAACAACACGATGTGATTTTGAATACACATGTTGGATAATAGACATGAAGTTTCAGTTGTATGATCAAAAACAATTAAAAAATACTTTTATTTTGACATGACAACATATTCTGTAACAAGTACTTACACAAATCAACATAAATTTATTTACTTCACAAGTACAGTAATCTTATAATCAGCACTGTATCTCTTAATTACCACGGAGTATTGTATTACGAACCAAACAATGGCTAATGGTGTAGCGAGATTATGCACCTCTTTTTCATTTAATTATGTTTACAATCACACTATTTTAGGCTAATATGTCTCTGTCAGACTAGGACTAATATTTACACATCTTGTTGCAGATAATATATAATTGGTTACTAGAATAATATTTTATAGTATTATACAATTCTACTTGTATATTAGTTAATATTATTTCACCCTCCCTGAAGAACTCAAACATTTTTTTTTGTCTGTTGTTAACTGTGATATTTATGAGAGCAGATTTTACCAGAAAGATTTGGGGATATTGCTACATGTACCTATGGAAAGCGTATAATATACACTGATTTTGAACTTAATTTGTTGAAGCAGAATATTTGATAAAGCAATGGCAATTCGGTTGATAAGTAATGAGTTAACCCATCAAACTATCAGAATACATTTTGTTATTTTATTATCGATAAATATTTGGTCACCACGTAAACTCCACATGCAATAGGCTGTAAATGTGCATGAAGGAAGCTTTGTCCAGTTTTGTACTTTGAAGGAAGTCTCTGATCGTTAAATGGCACTCAATAATTTCATCAAGAGTTACGGACTTGGGCTATTATTTCATCAGGCGTTTCGGGTGGGAAACCCTGTAGGACCAGCGTTCCGAGTAGGACCGATTTCCATTACATTGAGGTACTGATAGCGGATACGGGTTCGATCAAACTGAATATAAAAGGCGTCAGGTAGGCCAATATTCAAAAGGGTTAATAAACGGATTACCGAAAGTGGGTTTCTGATATATGTGGAATAGACCAATTATCGAATAAGGCATTCTGATGCGACTGATTATCAATGGACCGTTTTTTGTTAATCAGTCATGTACCTCGGACTAATTGGTCTATCAGATGTATTCGTATACTCGGTTTATCGCGCCCTCTGTCCATCAGACCCTTTTTGATAATGGTCTATCGGTACCATCGTATTTCGGTCTTATCAGACTGATTACAGATATTCATTGTATGTGAAACTGTGTTACTAGAGAATTGGGTGTGTGTGTGTTGTGTGTGTGTGTGTGAGGAGGGGGGTGGGGGGGAGGGGGGGTCGATTACGCTATCATCATGGCTTGGAAAAGGATCCTCAGCACTACAGACTTAATGTTAAGTGTCTATTTTCCACAGGCATAATGATCATGCAGGTTCCAAACCACCATTACAATTATGGTAATAATTCTGAGATCATTTGCAAACACATAGTTTACATTTTTCCCCTCTTGGTTAGCATCTAATGCTAATTAATGTTTAAAAATGAAAAAAAAATCACACAAACAAAAACATATAAACAATGTTTGTCTCTCTCATTCCTCATTAAGTTATTTGTTTTTTCATCTTGATACTGAATATTTCAAGTCAAAATGAGAAAGAAATCCTTGAGTTCTGTCATGGCAAGAAAAAATACCCATAAGCAAACCTTTGAGAAAGGAGATTCGGTTATAAGGGCCAGAGAGTTTCAATAAAATCAAGTCAAATCAGATTTGTTTGGGTTTTTCAAATCATTTTTTTGAAATGATCAACCTAAACATTGCCCTTATAAGTTAGGATAGGAGTGGAATTGATAGAATTTGAATCAAAGAATTCAAAACACTTGTGCATTTGATTTTCTATTTTCTTAAACGAAAACTAGACAAAATCTAATCGTGGTATTTCATAGTTTGTTCCACTCTTTTGTCACAGGGCCAATCACTTGACCAATTTCTTACATAATTCTGTTTTTTTTTAAAGGAAAATAGTTTACAGTTAATCTGTAGTATGAGTTAAAGATTAATCTACTGTATCACTTTTTGTCATTGTTAACAACTTTTATTGCAGAATCTGAATCTGCCAATAGAAATCCTTTGTTCCAAAATGGCAGTTATCTGTGCTGTTTTGTGGTATTGAACCCAATGAATTATTCTTGAAATAAATACAAAATAAATAGAACACTCAACAAATTAATATGAGTGAATACATGAAATTTGCTATCAAATTGACTTTCAGTTTCTGAATTTTGCTATAAAGCCCAAGTATAGTTTTGGTCTCTGGTCGATCAGTCATATTTTTCATCAATCTTCCACTAAGTAAGTTATTGTTATGCCAGACATCATAAAACAAAATCACACCTTCTGAAAATTGTTTATAATGACATATTGTGATTATTAGGGAACATATATCACCATGTACATTTCCTATGGTGAAAAAGGTACAGGGGTTTTACCAATTTCTCAAAAAAAATGAAGCATTTCAGAGTGAGTGACTTTCAGAACATTAAGAGATTATATAGGTCTTTCTAAAAACCACACAATAGTAGAAAATGTAATTTACCAAAACTATACCGGGGCTTTAAATCATATACCAAATAACATTACTTTTTAGCCCAAAGTACAGCATACTTCAAATCACTTGCTTGTTCATATCCAGTCATTATTTTAGGATAGTAACCGAGTTTTGTGTACGTGGATGCAGCATTATCCAGCTCCAATTGACTCAAACCAGACTGGAAATGCCAAGTGTGGAGTCCCTCATCAATAAATACTGCAGAAAATAGAAGCTCTCCCTTGTGCATGTAGGAGTCTAAATAATGTAACGTTCTATCTAGGACGGCATTTGAACGGACCACTCCGTCCAACTGAGCAAGAGTTAAATTCGTGTACGATTTCCAGTTAACACTTCCAAGATATTCAAATATAAAGCTTACAGTCTGCTTCCCCTGTCTTGATGCTATGCTCTGAACAGTTGGAACATATCCCTGCTCGGTATATTTGTGAAACAGGTGTAAATACTGATGGTGTGGTTTGTGGAATTCTGTTACAGTGAGTTTTTGTTCAGTTGAGAAAATGGCCGTGTGCATTACGTGTCCATGATGCTGTTGGCTTGTGTAGCTGTTCACAAGTGCGAGTTGCATTCCCTGAGTAGAGTAGACAGCGACTTTATCTTTTAGTTCTGATGTGACTAATCCAAAATGTGTCATTATCTTGGTGTTTGATTCCTGATATCTAAATACACCGCTCATAAATGTTTCTCCTTGAAAGAGGTAGGCACTTATCCATGTTGGGTGGAAACCACCCCTCAACATAGCATTGGCATATGCTGGAAATATTTTCTCTGGAACTTTGCTGTTCATCAGTACAGCCTTTTCATCATTTGACAAAGCCTTGGCAGCCATTCCACAGTCGTCCAAGAACAGATTCCTGTAAGGCCAGTTGATGGATGAAAAAACTTCATCAAACGTCACCCGCAAGTTCTTCCTGTTGTTGGAGGACAGAACGATGACCCAGCTGAGGACGTCATCTGAAGTGGAAACTGGTTTTCTTTTGTTTGTAGGAGGCTCTGAGGCACCATGGTACAAGACAATTTCATTGTCATGAGGATCAGCGACTTGCCACCAGGCTCCGGTATTAATGACGCGAACGCCCAACCCAGGCCATATCTCTTGGTGTTCAAACATGGGTGATGCTGGAGGAGTCAAGAGAATCTGAGCTGTCTGCTGAGTCAAGAGGCTTCCGTCCATTATGCCAGTCGAAAATCTCATGATGTCATACACTGTGGAGTACCAGCCTAATGATGCATCGGTAAGACGTATTGGAGGGTTTGTGGGTTGTGGAGATCCAAACAGTGGGACCTCTCCATCAAGGAAGGAGAGACCAAAGATGCCTTCGGATGTCTCATCAGCATTGGCATCCGCTGGTCTCAGTCTGGTTTGCCACATGCCTAACGGAGTGAAGACATTTTCCTTCACGTAATCTTCATAACTCATCCATGTGACCTCCTGGATGATGTGACCCAAGACCAAGTAGCCAAAGTTTAAGTACTCGTACGTCGTACCTGGAGCATGAGAGAGCTTCCTCCCCATCATGAAGCGGATCACATCCTTCGGCATCAGCAGGCCTGTCAAACCCATCTCCTGGCTTATATTGATGACATTGTGGCCTCGGGAGAGGTACACCTCATTCATCAGGGGGTCATAGAGCGTCGGTTTCTGCTGGCTCCACCCTGCTGTATGATGGAGCAGCTGCTCAACAGTGATTTTATGAAGTCTGTGATCAGCATTTTCTGTAGAAGGGAAAGGTGTCAGTGATGCCAGCAGCCCATCCGGTCCAAACACTTTGTCCGTGAGATGCAGATGCCCATCCTGAACCAGTTTCAATATAGCCACTGCGGTGATCGTCTTTGATATACTTGACACTGGTAGCAGGTTGGTTGGTTCCATGGGGTCCCCTGTCCTGGTGGTCCCATAGCCCTTGGCATAAACCAGCTTGTTGCCCCTGGCAACACCAAGTGTTGCCCCAGTGTAGTGGTTGTTCTCCAAGTAGTTTTCCACATACTGGTCGAGATAGTTTATGTCATGGACCTCTGTTATACCTGAAATGATAAGACAAGGAGAAATACATCATTAAAATGGGTCTGACATGGGTCATCTTGGAAAACATGGATAATAATTGGGAAATCAACTAAAGGTGATATATTGATAGCAACTAACAGAAATACTGGAACACTCTGTATTTAAGGAAAGTTGAAATTGAAAGTTGTGGACATGTCATAGCTGAGCGGTAGATCGCTCATCTCCCAATCCAAGGGTAGTGGGTTCAAGCCCAGCTACTGCCTGGCATGAATGCCTACTACACTAAATAAAATTTAACAAGAAGGCAAGGGGTATAATGGAAACCAAACTGCACAAATCTTGGGAAAAATTGGATAAATGGTGAATGTTTATTATATTGAATCACAGTAGCAACTATAGTCAATTATCTTTATGATCAAGGGAAAAAATCCCTTGGGGTACAGTTACTGTTTTCTTTTATTCCATTTCCATTTGATACGATTTTACATCAAGAGTTTCATCCTCTACAGCTCAATCCACCATAATTGACCTTAAACTAGTTTAAGGAAACCCAGAAGATCCCCAACCATACATTAGTTGACATTTCATATTCAAACAAACTTCTATCACAAGCTACAGACACTTTCTGCAAAGAACGCAGTTCTTGCTGTATGGTATTTATTTCACATCTGAGAGGTGTACAGACTGACATAGACACTGTATACAGTATCACTGTACAAATAGGCGATTCAAGTTCAAAGGAATGGGTACTGTGCAGAGAAGAAGCATCTTGTAGTAGTTTTTTTGCTGGATCTAGGGTGGTAAAATATTGGCTCTCAAGTTTGTTGCGTTTGTCCACTTGAATTTCCTGCCGCTTGGTCTCCGAAAGGAAGCCCCTCATTTGTGGGGACTGAACGTTTTGGACAGGACATGGATAAGTCGGGAGACTGGGTGATGATGGAATCAAGGGCTGATGAGAAATGTGTCCTTGTTTACAGTGTGTTTGGTCAAATTTACACTGCAAATCCTTGTGTTTATACAAATTACAATGCAAGTTTGTATCAGTTTTTCTGCAAACATTCTCAATGATATTGGGGGGGGGGGGGTAACTGAAAAGGAAACACAGCTTCTGCTAAGTTATGACATTTGTTAGACAAGCTAGGAATATTATGAATAAGTGTACAACTTTGTACACGTGTGGCCTTTACCTATATTTTGATACATTTCTGAAGGGTAAGGGTTAAAGGCATTTTATAAAAAATGGTTTCCAGTTTAAAAAATCTGAGCTACATGATTCCCCTTGCTACCAGTTTCTCTGATACGGTCTAAAAATGAAACCCTGAACAAATTGCAGTTTAAAATGATCATTAAGTGCTTTGAAAAAGTGAAAATCATTGAGAGACCATTCCAGCTTTCCCCCATAGACTGCTGTGTTGCCGAATTTCCTATCGGCTGAGAATAATTAATGTGTCTATTTTTATTTGCACATATTTTATTAGTGACAGCGTAACTGTCCAAACTTTTGTGTTCTAATTTATTTGTCCATTCAAACACTACTATGTAGCTCAGATAGCAAAGTTCAACAATTTTTTAAACGGGTCTTCCACAGTGTTATATAGTGTCTTTAAACACGGTCCTCAGTTTTAAACTGCTAATATAATCATGCTTTCCATCAGATGTTTGGAAAAAATATATGTTCAAGATTTTTTTCGTGATGTCAACACAACACCAATAAAGATGAGCACTGGACTACTTTGAAATAGATAGAGGTATATCAAACTATATGTATTTGATTTTCTCATAATCTTTTTGTTTGTGGTGAAGAGTTGCTTTACCATTTACTTCAAAGACAAAACTGCCTCAGGCTCAATCTATCCTACCTAGATTTCATTATTTAAGTTAAAAATTTGTCATTATTTCTGTACTTGTTTGAGGTATGAGGATAAATGTTTGAACTTCATCTCAAACCTTACATGTATGTCAAAGCTCCTTGGTTATGCGATGTTTTCTACATAAGATATGCAATACATTCAAACACACAAGTGTATCTTGCACAGATTGACATTTTATGTTCATTTGAGTTCCCAGATTGATAAAATGGACTTAACATGGCTTCCTGACATGGAAATTCCTGTTGAGCCATCCTCCGTGATTAATTGGATTTGATCTCTTATCTATCACCATGCTTTGTCTTGTTGTCTAGCCCAGAAAGAAAACAAGCCAATAAATATGCACAAAATGACTACAAAAAGTACATCCTGACCCAAACGCTTTTCCAGACGTGAACTGTGCTCGCGGACGTCACGTTACGTGTCATTCCCATCCCCGCTTTTCAAATCTAATGCAGTGAAAGATGAGTCAGTCATTGACATTCAATTTGTTCAGATTTAGTCTCAGAAAGAGAAATGTTTCTACGCCGATTTCGTGAGTGGTGTTGGGGGGATTTGTCGGGGAAAGCGCGTGCTGAATCCTCTAGAGGGGTCTGATTGTCTTCGTTGACATCATGCGCGCGTGGAATGTGTCAGCTGACATTTCCTGGTCGGCGATTGCCCCCGAGATCACGTCAAATTGGTTTTGAAAATGTATTTTATTTACAGTATATTCCACATTTCTTTGGGAATGCGTTTTAAATTGAAAGGAAGTGCACATGGTGTAGGCTGTCGACAGTCTCTTGGGAGAATGACTTACCTTTGAACTGCAGAGGGTGAAATTTGGAAATTAGGGGGCTGAATTTTGATGTGGTGGGGAAATATTTTATATTTTTCCTGTAGTCTGACTCACAAAGAATGCTCCACTATAAATGTTCCATTCCATTACCCCTTCCCAACCCCCCCCCGACAAAAACTTGTCTGTAGGTGGCACTGCTTATTGCGACCTGGACACCTGACAGTACATTCCATTCCATGGTCCAACCCCCCCCCCCTTTCCAAACTCTGTGACAGTGCTTGTTCCATCACCGATATGGATTGGCACATTACCATTAATTTTGTCACGTAGGGTGGGGACATGATTTGATGAAAAGCCATGGAGAAATCAAATATTAATCACGACTATAAGGTCTTTCACAGGTCTTAGGGTCAAATGAATGTCACTTTGTGGAAAGTGGAAAACTTGGCAAACATGCATTTCTATTTCTGTAGCACTGATGAGGAAAGCACTTGTGTGGAATTTTAGAATTTATTACTATTCACTCCATTCCAAGGAGATCAGCAAAACTACTTGGTGCTAATTAACAAGAAAGTAATAACTACTCATTCTGGATTCTCATCACGACATATTTGAATTGAGTAACAGATGGTCGCATAAAAAAAGATGTGCTAAGTATTTTAATACATGTATAGACAGACACATTTGTGCTTTGTGTGCTGATGTGACATACTGGGACGCCAATGTGTAACGTCATTGGGTAAACTTGTGTTGGTAACATTTGAATATTTATAGTAAAATAGAAAATCCTACTTTTTTGGAAAGGTTATGCACATAACTGCAAAACAATCTAGTTTCTGGCTAACTTGCATAGATTTTGCCCAGCAACCAAAGTCTTACTGTCACTGTAACTCTACACATCCCTGAAGTTCCCTCACGTATGCCTTAAAAAAGACATACATGTAGTGACAGATATTGGCACATGAATAATGAGTAATTTTAATGACAGTTACTCCATTACTTGAATTCTACTGCTGCACAGGTAAATTCTTGAGTGAAATCAGACCAGTGTACTTTTCTTCCCCTGCATACATATCATACATATCGAGCAACCTTCAAAATGCAATTTAGTCCACAAAAAATAATTTTGTTTATGCGCAAAACTGTCGGCACGTGGTGTTAGGGCCGAAACGAGGGCTTTGAAGCTCTCTGTGCAAATTGATTTGAGCAATAAAACGCTTTCATCAATCTCGTATTGTTACAATCTCCATGGACTTTTCCCACAGCGATAAGGCTTTTCAAGGCTGTAACTCTATCTCTTTCTCATTCGGGACGTGTTTGTTGAATATATATAGCTGGGGCCCCACCCCCAGGACCCCATTGACATGAAACACATGAATTTTGTCTAGGTACTGGACGTGAACGTGATACTGGTACAGTGACAGCTGGCGGATACCGAATCGTAAACTTGATTTCTGTTTCTGTATCCCGAATCAGATGACAACAGGTCTGTTGGATATCAGCCTGAAATGAAAGACATCTATGTTACATAAATGTCAATTATCCATTTAATTCATGTCCTGTACAGCAGCATGGAATCATATAAATGTTTCCACGTATCAAAAGATCATTTGTACAATTATTAATCTTCAGATTAAAGACAGGAGATCTCTTTTGCATGCCTAAAAATTAACATTTTGTAAATACAATGGTATTTAGAAGAAAATGTCATCCGGGAACCTGTAACAAAATATAGGAGCTAGAAACTCAAATTTAGTGGAATTATAGTGACCGTTAGCCTCAGATCTGAATTTTTTTCCTCGCGAGAAAAAAATTCCTACCATAGAACGTACACTAAACGGCTATTTTTCTTTTGCATTTTTTAAATTCTAGGCAATCATTGACCCCCAGATTTCACAGACATGCCCTTCACTAATAGCCTTAGGGCATGGGTTATCTTATCCTGGTCTGCGCGGATGTTTGCAAATGAGATCCACTGCCTTTAACTCTCATGCCACTGACTCTGTAAGTCGAAAAATCAAGATGATAATACAACCACATAACTATAGAATTGATTTCTTCATTAAGAACAGATAGCCAGTTTCATCACCAGGGATGTATGCAAGTCATTTGTTGCAAGTCTTTCTCAAGTCACAAGTCATTTATTGCTAGTCCAAGTCAATTCCCAAGTCATCTTTGAGTCCAAGTCGAGTTACCCAAAGTCATTTGTAGTAAATTCAAGTCAAATCTCAAGTGTCAAGTCATAATTTGCAAGTCAAGGTCAAGTCACAAGTCATTTATTGCAAGTCCAAATCAAATACCATGTCAAGTACCAAGTCTGGAGTCAGTTATTGCAAGTTCAAGTCAAGTCCGTAATATTTTCACCCAATTGAGGGCTGCATTCAAGTTTCAATCATGGTTTTCACTTTTAAATTTCCTTAATTTTGCCATCCTTATTTTTTTCTTTTTTTCATCAGGTAGGGGTATTTACATCTCATCAATTCTACAGTATAATACATGTACTACAAAAGCTCTGTGCTCCAGTAGATTGACAGTTTTTATGATAATTTATACAGAGTCAATTCTTTAAATCTAGTCAAATGAACTTCACCTGAGATAGTTCTAAGCGACACAATCTGACAAGAAAATCCATGTGTCCAGATTTTAATATGTACGCTACATGTAGCATCTCACAGATGCTGGTAATATTTTCATAAAATCTAATTCAAGCAACGTCAGATACCAAAATGTATACGATTCATACAAAAATACTTCACTCAATTTGAGTCAAGCTCTCTTGACCAGGAAAATAAATCTGGCTTCCAGATAGAGCATGAATGACACATCAAATTCAGCATCAAATATGATTGAATTAAACATGAGATAGAGCGGTAACAATTAGAGCTTGTAATTTGACTGTCTTATTTACGACTGATGTGATTATACGGTTGACACATCTCTCTCTCTC
>JZLH01S0002323.1:5470-15861 GCA_001188425.1 Eucidaris tribuloides
AATTTCATTTTTGTATTGTTCTGTAATCTCTGACTGCAGGAATGTGTCTGGGTTTCATTCCACTTTAATATTTTATATAACATTCACCAGTGACAGTGTTTGTACTGTACAGATTGTTAAGAAGGGTATATTTATATTTTTGTATGTGCAATGATTGGTTTTACTTCAAATACAAATTATTACAACAGAAAACAAGTGAAGAGTATATTGTTTTTTGTCTGTTTCACTGTCACTTTTAATATAGTTATGTATTCAAAGTATGTACATTTATATATTATATAAATATAACAAAACTCTACACAATATTTACAGTATTACCATATTTACACATAATATTACATAGTAGAGGAACGATGTTAAGGTTCCGTGACACTTTCATGGGGACAAAGGTTTGAAAGTGGTTTTGGATTGTCTGAAGGGTACTAAACAAATCTGGCTTGGGTAACCCTCTTCAAAATGTCAGCAATTTTTGGCAGGGGTCAAAATGGGTTCTACAGGGGTCAAATTTGAAAAATGGTCTAATTGGTTTGAATTATACACCAAATTACTCGTCTTGTCAAGCAGAATCCAAAAAGGTATAGTTTGCCCTATGTCTGACTATCCGTAAAGTCACTATGACCACAAATGTGGAAAGGTCAACGCACTTTCGGTCAAAAGTCAAACTCTTAAATTAACCAAATTGACTGATTTTTCTATGTAAATATATGTTTTCTGGCATGACTAATTCAACTAAGCAACTTAAAACCACCAATAAGGCAATCTTAACCTTGAACAGGCTATAGACAAAAGGTACCTTCCCATGTACGATGAATGTAACAGGGTGTTGCAACTAAGATTCTTATGTATTTCCATAGACTGTACTCATGAAATTACAATAGGTATCATTTAGTCAATAATATCTACTGACTTTAATATCTGTTAATTACATTTAAAAAAATACATGTATATTTCAAGGTTATTCAAATAACATTAAGATAAGATGCATAGGATTGCATGTAAATACAGATGCTGTATAGGCCTATGTTAAAGTACATAGACATGATTTGTGAAATTTCAAGGTTAGGATTGCCTTTTTGGTGGTTTTAAGTTGTTTAGTTGAATTAGTCATGCCAGAAAAACATATATTTGGATATTAAAATCAGTCAATTTGGGCCATTTAAAAATTTGACCTTTGACCGAAAGTGCATTGACCTTTCTATATTTGTGGTCATAGTGACTTAATGGATGGTCAAACATAGGGCAAACTATACCTTTTTGGATTCTGCTTGACAAGACGAGTAATTTGGTGTATAATTCAAACCAATTAGACCATTTTTCAATATTGACCCCTGTAGAACCCATTTTGACCCCTGCCAAAAATTGCTGACCTTTTGAAGAGGGTTACCCATGCCAGATTTGTTCAGTACCCATCAGACAATCCAAAATTACTTTCAAACCTTTGTCCCTGTGAAAGTGTCACGGAACCTTAACATTGTTCCTCTACTAACAGGCTATAGACAAAAGGTACCTTCCCATGTACGATGAATGTAACAGGGTGTTGCAACTAAGATTCTTATGTATTTCCATAGACTGTACTCATGAAATTACAATAGGTATCATTTAGTCAATAATATCTACTGACTTTAATATCTGTTAATTACATTTAAAAAAATACATGTATATGGTCAAGTTGCAAAGCACTGACACACAAAGTGTTTTTTTTTATCAGAGAAATCAATAAATTCTTGGCTGATTTCATCAATTATAACCATGGCGATTGGGAAATAAAACATTCAGTAGAAAGTCAATAACGTAAAATGAGCCAGATTATCATAAATCAGAGTTATAGTCGAGTCCAGAATCGAGACCAATTAAAGGTTAGTGACATGATTGGGAACACTTGAAAATGCCTCAAGAACCAAATGAGTTTAAATGTATACCAACTATACACAAGGAGCAGTGGATCTCCCACCTGGGAGGATTTGTCTGTAATTTGTTTACTTAAGGAATATCAAGCATAAACATAGGAGTATCTTAATTTTATCCGGGGACGATAAAAATAAGCCCTATAGAGAGCCACACAGCAGGTTTCCATGCTACGAGTGATATTGACATTGTTTATTTTAGAATGAGTCAACGTTTGACTACAAGATTTTCACAGGAGAATCCTTGCATTGTTTACTTGATTCTAGAGTAGTTTCAGCCCAAGTTGAGGACTACCCCCAATCATGTCATTTTCCTTTAAGTGGAGCCGAGTCCGAGTCCCTAGGTAAAATGAATGGCAAGGTTTTATTTATCTGCGGACTCGGATTCGGTGCTTGTGGACTTGACCCCATATACTTTAATTACTACTACATCAATCATACAATTTATAGCTTACAATAACATGTACGCCCTATACAAAATACACCATTCATTGCTGGTGCATGAAGCACCTTGATTTGAAACAAATCACTGCTATTTTACTACATGTACTCTTTGTCATTTCACTTGTGTGTAGGCAAAATAATAAATGGTTAATTCATGTGGGAAAAAAATTATTTATAAGGAAATAGATTTTATGTTCGACTTTGATATAGAAAATCCAGTACAAGGATATTGATATGATGGATTCCTTACATTGAAATTACAATTTGATACAATATATTTAATTAAATTAGAAAAAAAATGGAGAAATAGATCAAGGTAAGATTGAGAAAAATATGATAAATAAGAATAAATAAATGATTTTTTGAAGGGAAAATTCCAAAGACAGGGACATTGATCATTTTTTGGATTGGGGGGGGGGGGGGGGGGTTGGGGGTTGGGAACATGGTATCCGGCTGGAAGTCTGGCAAGATAAAATGCATAAATAAAACTGACAACGTAACAAAACCGTCTTGGAAAATAGAGCCAAAAAGGTACTTCTAGCACCACAATTACACATCAAACACCACATTGTATTTTGCTGAATCAATGGTTTGGAAATTAAAATCATAATGAGGCCATTAAGCAATCTGCATATAAGCTTAAAGCAGTGGCAATTAATAAGTTGGATATAGTGATACAGTACAGTCCTGTTATAACAAACACGATTAAAGTGAAATTCCCACTACAACAAAGTAAAGATTCAGGTCCCCAAATTTATATTTTATATTTATCTTTATTTATACTTATAAATTTATATTTATCTTTATATACTTTTAACTGTTCAGTTATAATCAAAGCTTGATACAGTGAAAGAAAACTGCTGCTCTTGAGGACTTTGTTTTAGGGGTGGGAGGGGGATGGGGAATGGTAATGTTCAAAACAAAGAAAATAATGCAGTTTTTGCATCAACAATTCATGAAATTTAGGTCTTTATGATATTTTTCGCCCCTCTCCCCCCCCTCCCTCCCTGCCCCTCCCACACACACTCACACAGCAAGTGTTTTAACCCTTGATATATTTTACATGTACCCTCGTGCTGCCCGGTGCCAGGTAAAAATGTCAGAGGTAAAATGTCATAGGATATAATGTCAGAGTAAAAATGTCAGACGTAATAATGTCAGAGGCTAAAAATGTCAGAGAGGTAAAAAATGTCAGAGGTAATAATGTCAGAGGTAAATAATGTCAGAGCGTAAAAATGTCAGAGGGCTAATAATGTCAGAGGATAAAATGTCAGAGCTAAAATGTCAGAGCGTAACAATGTCAGATGTAACAATGTCAGAGGTAAAAATGTCAGAGGTAAAATGTCAGACGTAATAATGTCAGAGGTAAAAATGTCAGAGGTAAAAATGTCAGAAAGATATACCCTTTTTAAGTAAGCCTTTTGTTAAGAATAGTGTCTGTGCCTTTTATCCTGATTTTTTTGCGACTTTGATACCCTTTTCGCCTACACGTGCGCATACATACCCATAGGCTTAGGAAGATTTTCAGGATGGCGGGGGGGGGGGGGGCTCAATCATTTGTTTTTGACTGCGTTTGAAGATTTTTTCCCGACGCCCCCCCCCCCCCTTCCGCTGTTTTTTAGAGCTAGTCTCTTTTTGCGTAAATGTTAAACCTTCTTTTCCTTCTCTATTTGCTCTAACCCTCATTTTCAGACCACAACGGGGGATGAGAACCCCGTTTTTATACGCGTTTTTGTGTACAAGCATGGTGTCATCTTGTAATAATTGACCCCGCCGCGCGGGCCCTTGTCCATAGATTACATACCGCATCGTGCAACCGACTAAGGTCTAGATAGGAAACTATACTTTCGATACGATCACTATTACGATCACCAATCACAGCCACTAGTCAGTAGACCTACTTCATGCACAGGTACGAACATTTACGAGTCCATTCAGTGAAATGTTGGCAGGATTGGTACTATCAATGTTTGTCAAGTACCTCTTTCTAACGAACCACAGTAGCTGGTGTTGTATCATTCGTTTAAAAAACCCACACACTTTTTGGTGGCTTCCTTTCACAATATTAATATATTTTAGAACAGGATATTGTCATTTTACGTTTACGCGGGTGGGAGGTTTTCATGAAGGGTGATTTACATGCTCGGCGGGAGGAAGGGCGTAGTGGAACGGCGGGAAACGGCGGAGTCCATCTCCCGCCAAATTCGAGAGGGTTTACAACACTCTACACTGTAAAGGCTCCCATACACGATCAATGTTTTTCGTCAATTAATTGATGTCAATTAATTGATATCAATTAATTGACGAAAAGTGATATGTGTTTGGGCATAAACATCCCACAGACTTTGGCGTGGCACAAACTTCGAACAAAGAATCTTGATCCTATGCTGCTACTGAAAAAGAAAAATAATTCTGGACATCTACAATTGGGCTACAATTATGGCCATAGACCTGGTCTATTAAAGCCAGAATTATGAAAATAGTCTCGTTGAAGTTTGCCCTTTACAAGTTTCGGGGAAACACCAGACCTGTCACTGCCAGCTGTATAGATTCCTTTCCTTCAGTTATGAAACATCAAAGGCTAACAGCTCCTACCACTTTCCACAGAAGGCGCGCGCTTTGCAGTCTGACAGTGTGCTTGACCCTCGTCTCATTCGTCATGCGTCAGGGCTGCACTGCAAAATGGGGGGGGGGGGGGGGCAGGGGGCTGCCGCCCCTTTTTTTAAAGTAATGAAATAACGTTGGATTTATACCGTTTTTCTAAAACTAAAAAAAAAAAAAACTCATCCCCTTTTGTTGTTCACTTGGATGGTATTTTTTTTTTTTTTTCATTTTTGGCGGGTCGTCGTCGACCCCTGCTCCCGCGTGTCGGATGCTGTTTGGCCTGTAATTTGGCTGGTAAAAATTGTGGGGAGGGCGGGAATTTTGGTTGTCGTCGGCCCACTGCCACTTCCCCCACCCCACCCACCCCCGTTTGTCGGATACTTTTTACTTGGAATGTGGCTGCGTATTTTTTTTTTTTTTTTGGAGGGGGGGGGGGCGGGCGGACCGATTTTCCCGATTTTTCGCCCCTCGCCTCTCGTAAGATTTTACCGTGGCGCCGCCCTTGCGCATGATCTATTTTGGGAGTTCGAATTCTGATGAATTAGCGTGCTGCACTCAAAGTTCGGGATGTATACACCCCCCCCCCTTATTAAAGAGGATAATGAGGTGATAAAAGTCTGATAAAGGTGGGCTAAAAAGATTTTTTGAACGGTAATATGTACACTGAACACTTGGAAGGAAGTATAATACAATTTGGGAAGTGTGTCCGAGAACAGGAGGTTGTCAAAGGACTGTTGTGTTTATGTATACTCCTACATAAATCTAGCGCGGTACAGAAACAATAGAGTTTAATGACGACTTTCGATTCCTTTTTACTTGCTGAGTGTGCGGATCCAAGAAACAAAGGAACGTAACAAAATTGTATGTGTCTGCAATGTATATGAGTTTCTTTATTAGTTTTACTCAAACTGGACATTACCTCTGACATTTTCTATACCTCTGACATTATTACCTCTGACATTTTACCCTCTGACATTTTTAGCCTCTGCATTTTTTACCTCTGACATGTTTACTTCTGGACATCAATTACCCGGAACATTTTTACCTCTGACATTTTTACCTCTGACATTATTACCTGCTGCACATTATTTACTTCTGACAATTTTAGCCTCTGACATTATTACCTCTGACATTTTTACCCCTGATATTTTACCTCTGACAGTTTTTACCTACATTTGATCTTTTGCACCTACTGAATTTTTACCTCTGACATTTTTCTCTGACATTCTACCTCTGGACATTTTTACCTCTGACATTATTACTCTGACATTTTTACCTCTGACATTTTTACCTTGACATTTTTCCTCCTGATATTTTTACTCTGACATTATTACCTTCTGACATTTTTACCTCTGACATTTTTACCTCTACATTATTACCTCTGACATTTTTACTCTGACATTTTAACCTCTGACATTATTACTCTGACATTTTGTTACCTCTGACATTTTACATGTACCCTGGTGCTGCCCCTGGGATGTTCCTAACCCACATATTGTATATCATTAAAAGAAAGTATATCCCATTGAAAGTTGTTTTTTGAGAAAATGGGGATGTATTCAAGGGCCTCGACTCAGTGCAATTGGTGTGACCTGGGACAAAAAACAGGATTTAAAATACATGTACCATAAAGCAACTACTATGAAGGGATTATTAGATTAACATTGCAGTTTGCACACTTATTATGATTCTACTCATGACTATTTTTTTTTTCAATTTTTCAAAATGGAAATGGTAAATGGTAAACAAATATTATTTTTAAGGAATAAAAGGGCAGGTATAAAACACAAACCGATAAGTGTAGAAACATTGCAAAAATGACCACTAATTATTGTATACAAACTTCAGAAATATATCAAAGGATTAATCTTTCAGCAAATTTTAAAACCTATAAATTACCCATGCCGACCCAAATTGCTTATCTTTTCAGCATTAGCTCAATAAAGTGTGGTTCTACAACTTTCGTTTGTATTGTTATGCACATCATCACATATCTGTATGTCCTACAGCTGGTACATTATGCTAAGTGCCATAATTGCTTCAAAATAGCCAATCTACGAGTCATTTGGAGGCAGTTCTTGGGCCAGGCCGATACCTATCTTCTGAAAATCCTTGGCAACACTCGTGATCATGGTTGCGGCCTGGCGACGAGACATCGCAGGAACGTTCTCCGTACCGGCGGCACCACGACGCTTCGCATCCTGTTCCAGTAATAGCGCCATCTTGTGGGCCATGACCTGACAGTGTTTCTGTCGTTCGTGAATGCGCTGGAGTCGAGCACCTTCCTGTTGCTGTATGATATTCAAACAATTAAAGGCATTGTTTAAAGGCAGAGAAGCTCATTTGCACCCCTTCTACAACACAACACGACAACATTCATACCCTTAGGCTATTTATGAAAGATATGTGTATGTCCATGAAATCTAAATTAAAGATCACTAACTATTTAGAATTTGAAAAATTCCTCGTAAACCATCTCTCACCTTACTGTGTGTAATATGAGACAGTAATTTAAAGTGATAGGCTAACATTATGGAGCTTCAATCTAAAAAATTGTCAAACTTTGATATCTGAGCTACATGTTCAAATGTACAATTAAACACCCTAGAATACAAAAGTTTGAAAAGTTACACTGCAAATGGAAAATTATGCATGAATAAGCAATTAAAACTCAGGGCGAGTTTTAATAGCCTAGGTGTCTATTGGAGGATATGGGCAAGTGAATCTGGTCAACTTACGATTTTCACTTTTTTGAAGCACTAAATAATCATTTTGAAATATAATTTTTTCAGGGCTTCATTTTTAGACCTCATCAAAGACACTGGTAGTATGGGGAATCATGTGGCTCAGATTTTTTAACTGTGGTAAATGTTAATACCTTTAAATCATAGTCTAACGGTCACTATGATTCCATTGAAAGTGTATTTCTAGCTCCTATACTTAAATTACTAAAGGTTCTTAGATGGTATTTTCTTTTATATACCAGAGTATTTCTACAAAATTAATTTGTAGGCATGCAAGAGAGACACGCACCTTTTAAGACTTAAGAGTGCTTCCCATTAAAAAAAAATCCCGGCTACACAGTCCTACATGCTATTAATATCTCTACATGTAGTAGCCTACATGGTGTAAATGTGAAGCCCTGAAAATAGCACACTTCAAAACCGTTAGATAGCTTTAGAAAAGTGGAAATCTATGAATGACTGGTATTACCATACAATTTTCCCCTTAATATCTTGGAAATATCGAAACATACAAAAAGTTTTGAAGTAATTTAAAGTCTTATTTATTTGGCATTGTGTAAAGCACGGACATGCAGTTATGCTTATGTGTTATGTGCTATACAAAAATGTTTATTGTTCTTATTATACTTAAGGTTAAAGGTTAGAATAAACCATCCGGATGACATTTATTATGAAGGTAATAATGGATATTGTTATAGTAACAGCATAATTTTTTATACCTTCTGTATTCTTGACTGTTTATTTCAGCCCAGACATCAAAGTGTTCCTTTTTTTTTACCGAGTGTCAATTACGTTAAACAATGTATTTGAAACAACATCACTTGAATGACCTCTTATGCAAAATTTACAGGTACCTTTCTCTTTTCCTCGGCTTTTCTAAGCTTTTCAGTCAATTGTTCTGAAGTGAATGTCTTCTTTCTTCTGTTAAGTCGTTCCTGGAACTTTGGTGGCAGTATCACCCTTGCATCCTGGACCCCAGTATGCTCCTGCTCAAGATTGACTTCAAACGATACAGAAGGTGGAACATCATCCATCACTACTGCCATATTTTTCCTTTTTTTTCATTAACAAGATGAAAGTAAAATAAAAATACAAAAGTGGTCAACATTTTTCCATCTAATTATAGACTGTATTACTTAAAATTATCCTCTGCTAAAAATATGTCACTTCTAGGATGTTACTGACACAAATCTTTAAGTAATTTATTAATCTGCAAATTAATGGGATTTTTTGTGAATTCAAGAGCTTGATAAATGGTATTCACTATCTCTTCAAATGAGATGCAAAATTAGCAAACATTTTCAAAAACTTTAGCAAGGTAACCAAAATTCAATTCTTTTTTTTGTTAATTGTGAACCTTCGCAAAGAGCTTGTTGTAACTATCCCCACCCCCTTTGTGTTCAAATTGGGAACATTTTCTCAAAGCAATATTTTGCAGTTGCATAGGTACATGTAAATGTTATTGGATCATAAATGAAAATATGCGAGGGAGCAGAGCAACTAAGCTTAATCTTTTTTTTTACTTTTAATCCGGGGCTATAAAACTATTTTTATTCAAATGCATTTTACCCTATGGACTGGGGGGAAGGGGTGTACAATTTTAAGGATATTTTTTCTTCCTTTTCTCCCCTTTCTCTTTCTTTTCTGTCTTTTGCATTTTTTGTGCAATAAAAGTGGTGCCTAGGGCACGTGCCCCCTATGCCCCCCTCCCCCCCCCCCCCACGGTACAGTAGGGTGGGGAGTTGAGTAACCGGCACCTAATTTTTATTTTTCTTCTGGATATGTTGCCAAAAACGTAATTTTCAAATGATCAATATCATTATTTTCATGAGAAATCAAGATTTATGGGAAGAAAAATGAATGCTGCCTATCCACGTTCTGTTTGCAACTTCACGCGATCGTTCCCAGACGCGTAAGCGCCGTTCTAACACGCACGGTGTCCGGGTACTCGACCTGTCCGGAAATACAACCTCTCATGATACGCCACTGAGTGACACAAACTTTTATAAATTCTATCTGAACAAATCAGAAACAGAGCAGTTATGAGGATATCAATTATCATTTCAATCTTCAGGTCTTAATTTTTAATAATTCTTCACATATTTCTCTCACTACCATGACTACAAGTACAACAACCAGGCAACCCGGCCTAAGCTTAATTCCAGTTAAATATCTATTTGAGTACTTACCTATCGTTAAAAAGAATAATAGCTAAACAAACTTGTAAATCTCCTTTCCAGCGTTAACTTGTGCAAGTTGCCTCCGTGTACCGTCCCCGGCAGCGTCCGCGCACTGCATGCGCGGCATAGGCAGTTTTGAGGTACGGGTATGAAGCGTTGCTACAGACGCTGCGTCTTTCTCTTCCGGAGTTTGAAATTCGGGGATCTCCCCACCCAATAGTGTGATTGGTCAATTTAATAAAATATGTATCTGAGAAGTGGAGAAGAAAAAACTGGTTAATATTCATCTGACAAATTGCGTAGAAGATTGCATGAAATAAATTGAGTTTATAATAGGAGTTTTGTTCTGATTAAAGAATGTATGAGAGTATTTGATCGCGCCGTCTCAAGTTCGAGGCTGAATTGTTGTAAAATGGCTGCGCCCTCACAGGTGGAAGTGACCAAAACTGGTGGAAAAGAATCCAGCATACATGGTCCAAATAAGCAGGAAATCGATATATATCGTGATACACCTA
>JZLH01S0002327.1:21219-35086 GCA_001188425.1 Eucidaris tribuloides
CGCATAAGTTTCTTGAAGAAAGCAGCCATAATTGATGGCTGCTATTTCGTACCCAGACGTATTCTTCTTCGAGAGCCGAAAACAAATCGCTACCATAATTATTTGTATCGTCAGAAGGATATTTATTCATGGGGTGCCATGTAAGGAAAAGAAGTCAAATTACTCATATCAGATAATTGAGAATAGTGATTTATCAACATTACACAGACTACCCTCACCCCACCCTCCAAAAAAATAAAAGTAAACGCGTGGCATGCTGTTATTGTAAATTAAACATTGTATCTCAGGATACACATCATAAACGCGTTTTGAAAGTTAATTAGATATGTTACAACAGTGAAATTGAGGCTTGAGTCAAAAAGGACTAATCCACTTTCCAAAAATATCATGCGTTGCAAACTGTGTTTCTACGTACTGATTAAAGACACTATATGTTAGATAAGATTATGGAAGCCATTTTAAAAAAGGTAACTTTGATATCTGACATAACTATCTGACAGTGTTTGATTGGGGGACAATAAATCCCACATCAATTTTAAACCATATGCCTGGTCACTATAGAATGAAAACATTGGCACTGAATAATTGTCAGCTGAGAAGATCTCAACAGCACAGCATGTATGATGAGAACCCTGAATAGTTGCTTAATAGGCAAGGTTTCAGCCCTGACATCAAGTTGGTTTTATGGGAAAGCAGAAGCAATGAGAGAGAAACATATTTATGAAAGTTTGGCGAAAATCCAGCCAAAGAATAACAGAGTTATGAAGTTTCAAAGTTTTTAATTTGTGACGTCACACTGTCGAGCAGCTCCTATTATGTCAAGGCATAATATAAATTCCATAAATTTCAATTTTTGATAAGTATCGATAATTGAATGCGGGTTTTTTCATAGTGCATGTATGAAAATAATGTTTAACTGTAATAATATTGAATGCACAGGTAAAATAATTTTCAAATTTCTGAGAAAAGGCACTTTTATGAATTCATATACTGACATATGGGAGAAATGCTCGCATGTGACGTCACAGAATTTAAAACTTTGAAACTTCATAACTCTGTTTATTCATCTTGGTGATTTTCGCCAAACTTTCATCAATATTGTCTTTTCATTGTTCTGTCTCTTATTAAAACTGAACTTAATGTAGGGTGCCCTTGGGCGTAATGATCTTCACGTGGTAAAAGCACGTTCTATGATCTTACTGAACGCAATGTTTTCAGGGCTAATTTTTTAGACATTATTCAGAGATACGAATAGCAAAGGGGAATCGTGTGCTCTGTTGATTGGCGAGTGTACAATTCTGACCTTTTCTCCAAAGTTAACAAAGTAGATTTAGCTTCGACATTTGGAATTGAGATCCTTCGTGTCGGTGGCTCCATTGGACGCTGAGCAATCTTCTTTTCTAATGATATAAATTGCTTTCCGACTCTCTGTGTAATGACATAGGCACAAACAAGTTTTGAACGTGACATCGTGAATGTGTCACAGAATCAACAACTGGTGGCCATGAGGAAAAAGTTTCATTTTGTTTGCCTGTGTAGTCCGTGTGTTATTGACTTATATATTATGTTAAAGTTTTCTGCATACGTGTTTTCTTGCCTAAGTAATTTTCTGAATCAAGCAATAATGTTTCATGACAAAGTATTAATTTTTAAGGTAAATATTATGGTTCAATTAATGTTCCTTCCATTGCTACCACGTATCTGGTGAAATTAATTATAAACACTTAAATAGCGTATACGTAACTTTGCATGTAGTTGAATAAATCCACATCTATAGGCAACACGTTCGCATAAATTTCTTAAAGCATCGCCTTATTGTGAGTGGACATATGTATTAGATATTGCGGGTAGATGTTTTCGCCGCCACCCAACTAAGAAGAATTTTAATATTGCTGTTTCCATAGTTATCAAATAAAGTAATAATGGTCTTTAGTTATAACTGTAATAAAACATCTTGTAAATTTATGGGTCAACAAAAACGACTTTATTATGAGATAATCAACCAGTATCTTTTCATGAAAGAAAAAATGAAATAAAAATGAAGCGGTTGGTGAGTGGACATCAGTTGATCGTGTTGTCTGAACGATGCTCATTCCAAAAATCTCGGGATGTCGGCTCTGAGAAGTAAAGGTGAACAGCATGTTCATGAAGGTGGTTCATTCTTAAGTCATGGACAGTGTCGTGAAGCCATTGCATTTTTGGGGGATTAAATAACATTGGTGGCAGACACAAGACAAGCTTGGTGTACGTATTGTCAAACCGGTCTGTTACCAACTGACTATCTGTACAGTATTTAGAGCGCGAATACCTAGTAGAAGAGTTTGGTGCTACTGCTCGTTCTCATTTCTTTGGGGCCACACGCCACATATCAATTAGCTAAGAGATAAGATTCAAATATTTGATTACAGAACAGAAATGTCTTTATGGCTTCCCATAGCTATGACATTCTGAGAGAGTTATGACTAACTTGTGTTAAGTAACTCTTTAAGGTCTAAATCAAGGAGCACAAGATATCAAAAGTGCAGTCAAACATGCAAGTGTGATAGTGCCTTTGACACTGTTTGAGGACAACTTTTTTCGTTCAATCATCCAGCTGGTTTCGTGGTGTGCTTGCATGTATTTTTATGAATGGTAAAGAAGGAAGTTTTACTTGAGAATGACTTTAAAGCACCATACACGCTGCTTTCAGTGCACTCCGACGATGACACAGCTGCAACGAGATGGTTAGTGGGATGATTAACGTGTTTTGCCATTTTACACTTTGCACATGCATGTCCGCCACCGACGATAGAGATGTTTGATTTTTATCTTGATTAAAGGCCGAAGCTCTTAGGTCCCTAAAAACAGAGACTGTGCTTGATTATATCCCGAATCGCATTTTTTGACCGCGAATGGTCTTAATTAATCCGTTAATGTTTGATTCGTTACCTAACGTAACATCACGTAACAGCTCACCTTCTCTGTCATGTCTGTCCTCGTTAATTACGCCACAATGTCAACTTATGCATCTCAAAGTGATGACAGGTGATTCACAGACGCTTCATCAAGGACATTAATGTACTGAAATTTAATGAATATGTTCTCTTTTTATTCACATCTCGCCCACGTTTTGTTAATTCGAGCCATCTAGCTCATATCTCATAGTTCAATACATTTTTGAATGTTGATGACACTGTTTTTGTAATCATCAGCGGCGAGATTAAAGATGATACTATGTTCCGAAGCATAATTAAAACAGAGTGGGATTTGAACGCAGCACTCCATGCTATGATGATACATTGTATTTGTATGCTCTGTCTGTCGTCTGTGTTATGCACAACATGGTAAGTAATGTATGTATGCTCGCAAAGATCGCCGGGATTGATAATCTATGTGGTGCAGCTGAATGGTTATGGGGGGTAGCTATTTATATACCGGATGCTTCATATGTCACTATGTGTTAACCATCGCGAACTTTAATGATTAACATATAGTACGAAGCATTTAAAGAACCCCACTTAAAAACATCGGGTAAGTTTAAAGAGCGGATGACGATTGATAGAAGTCAGAGTGATAGTTGGAGAATGGAATTGTTGAATGAGCAGGGGTGGGGTGGTTTCATGGGTCTTTTTTGCCGGTTTTGATATTTCAAACATCGACGAAGATGTTAACATCCCTAATAAACGTATTATAACATTACGATGTGCCCTTTCTTGATGATGCATTCTGACGTATGACTTTATTTCTTCTGGAATAATGGAATAAAGGGAAAGCAAGCTCATTCACTCCTCGAAAAAAATAAACAAGCTAATGGAGGCTTGTCTTATTTGACAAATTTTTTCACGACTCAAGTGATCTCAGGAAAAGTGTAATTTGAAATACCCTCCTTAACGAAAATACTGCAACTTTCCCTATTACATGGAAGAATTGCGCACTACGTCGCAACTGTTAATGTTCTACGTAACCTACATTCAGTGTACAAAACAGTCATTTCCTTGTTAGAGTCATATTCAGCAATTGTCATGCCACGCTCTATGGATTGACTTCCCACTGCGTTTACTTCCATCTTGATATACATATAGGCCCTATATCAGGAATAGTCGATTTATTGATTCATGTGAATAGTATTAGGGAAAAGGTCCACTATAAGAAGTCTGTATAAAATTCACATTGGGCTTGCAAATGGATTTTGTCAATAAAACTGCGATTTGCACGATACGTTGTGGTCGCATTATTGTTTTTAAGTGCACCCCTTTTTTCAATATACATTGCATTCTTTTACAGCTTTCATCTTTTATTGTAGTATATTAACACTCTAGAACGACGGGTAGTAACGGAAAGACTGTAATTGCTTCTATCACTGTATACATTTTGAGATAGCTTGTGTGAAGATCGGGAATGAGACTATTTGTCAATTCGTAGCTTGCAAAAATGATGAAGCGACGATGCCACGTCATTCCGTGCAAGTATTGGGTTCGTGTTTATACGAGGTTACAATCAGAGAATTGGCAATTAGTCTTTCGATGGATGTGGTAAGTTAGTTTTAGATTATCCTTAATGATCTGCATCAGTAAGGTCTATCAGTGTGCTAGTGCTGAAGAAGGAATGGGCAGTACCTTTGTATAATGTAATGTGATACATTACAGAAGCAGGACAAATAAATGAAATTACTGTAAATGGAAATTAGGCATTTTAATAAACAGACTTGATGCGGTTTTCGAATTCTGAATGGTATAGAGGTCATATAATTGTAAGTCCAATAACCCCCATTTACACTGTTGCCAAGGACTGCTGCAAATTGTGCATTATGTGTTATAAGAAACGTACGTCTCTTTTCTTTTCATTCCCCCCCAAAAATTGCGGCGTCATACCGATGTAGCCCCGATACATATCCTTTGAACCGTGTGTCTTTTGGTTACTTAGGATGCAGGTGTTAATTCAAACCGTCCCACCAAATGTCACATTTAATATTATAGTATTCCGACCCGACGCAGTAGCGTCAATCAGTTTTTCTGGAGGGGGGGGGCAAAAATCACAGATTGTCAAAATTTTCGGGGCAGATATAGTATAATAAGTAATTTTCGCTGAAAAAGATTGAAACATCTGTATATTTAGTAGCATTTCTATGTTAAGTTGCAATTGTTTTGTAGTTCATTGCACTGTTTGCTTACATATATGTAACTTTGGGCATTCGTTGTTTGAATTGTCAAGTTGTCGATTTATATGTTTTGGCCGCAACATTTACAGAGGGTTGGGTGCCCCTGCCCCCCCCCAAGAATCGACGCCACTGTTGGAGAATCTTATGATTATACAAAAATTACCCCGCCCCCCCCCAAAAAAAAAAATAGATGTAGGGGCTGAACGCAGAAAGAGAATAAGAGACGACGCAGATGTTTAAATAACAGTCAGACAGATAAACAGATACACAAAACAAATTCAATGTATATCCTGACCCTACTTGTCCGTTATCTGTTTATCTGTCTACTATGCTACTGGTAAAGAAGCTATTGGAAGGTATTGGATGGATCGTTCAGTTCTCTGGATTTATGTCCGGAAAATGCGCGTTGGATGACAGTGTCGTGGGTGAGGGACGTGTCGCAGGAGCGTTGACGTCATACTGTATCGAGCATAGTGGTAGTCGTCCGTCGCGTGTGGGCGTCCGGACAGTGGTCGGGCAGAGCGGGATAATTCCAGCTTTGCCACGCCGCCACCCCTTCGTCGACATGGCTCGTAGTATAGTAATCTAAATGTTCTTCAGGAGCAGGCTATGGCCGTGATGGCACTCCGACAAGTACGTAACGCGATCCGTCGCGCAACGATCGCCCTCCTTGGCGTACATCTTACGATTACCAAGAGGGTGTAGTTGGCGAGCTCTGTAGGTAATTTTTAATATGAAAGTAGAATGAAGGTCATAATAAATCATATATATATATTTTTTTCTTTTGGGGGGGGGGGTTCTTAATTTGTAAAAGTGAAATTCATTTCAACAACATAGACTTCTCATTTCAGGGCACAGCCCAGACGATCCTAAACTTCGGTTACGTCGGCCCGCCGGTAAGTCCTGGTAGTGATCTGGTTTTTATGTAAGCTTTTACAGACTAGTTTAGGTTGAAAGACGTTGTTACGATATATCCGCATTGTGCCAGTCGGAGTAATGAAAATAAAAAGATCCTCAAACGTATATAATATGACGTCACTCTGGTTCAAATGGCAAAGTCAAAGGGCAGTTACGTGTAAGGTTTTGTTAACAGATGCACTTGATTCACAGCTGTTTGTCATATCATCAATTCGGAAAGTCTGACTTGCGCTGAGTCATGATGGGGTTATTTTTCTTCTCGCAGTTTATAGCCGAGTGACGTCACGGCCTTTGGTTGACTTTAGATTAATGGTCTAGCGAACTGACGTAGATGTACATATTGATCACGCAAGGACAATTACTAAGCTACATTTTGTGCAGGCATTCTTAGTATCACAAAAGGATAAATTTCTCAAAGCACGTTGAGAATGGTCAGTACTGATAGAAGTAGTGAGCAAAACCAGTAGAGTAGTAGTAGTAGTAGTAGGAGTAGTATTAGTAGCAGAAGTTAGTAACGTAGTCTCCACTAAATGGGGTAACATTTAAAGGGTAGGCTTCTGTTAAATGGTAAAATTTTAGTAAACATTTCTTATGTTTCTTATTGAAATTTTCTCATTTATAGCGTACTCGTAAATGAGTAGAAAATGTCTTTGGCAATGCCTATCAAATTAAGGTGGAGACACTGTAGTAGTAGCAGTAGTAGTAGGAGTATTAGGAGCAAGTAAGTAGAATGTAGGAATAGTAGTAGTATGAGCATATTGTAGGTACTAGTATGGTAAGTATAACATAGTAGTAAGTATACATGTGGGAAGCATAAGAGTAGTATGGCAGAAGTAGTAGTACAGAAGTAGTAGTAGTAGTAGTAGTAGTATAGTAGTATAGTTATATAGTACTAGTAGTAGGAGAGGAGGACATGAGCAGTAATTATCGTAGCTGTTCTTGTAGAGTAACTCCATGAATACTATTATGTAATGGTGGTATAGAGTTTACATCTTATCTAGCGATCGTGCGAAATTGTTCAGATGATGATAAAAGCATGAAATTGCAACACATGTACTTCACATCATTCTAAACATTTTCAGAGGTGAGCCAACGCAAACTGTTGCATAGCTTTACGAACGGTTGCTCAGTAACATATTTCATAGCACCACATGCAAGATACGCTGCTAGACCAATTTTCCCGACCAATTTTAATGTATTTCAATATCTGCAGCTCACCTTCTAACCAGCCCCTCTGAACGCAAACTGTGCATAGCTTAGCAACGTTGCTAAGTAACATTTTTACCATAGCAACCGAACATGCAAGATACGCTGCGCCAATTTTCCTGAACATTTTATTGTTTTCATAAATCTGCAGCTTCACTCTTATACCAGCACACTCTGAATAATCGTAATGTATATATCATAGAAAAAGTTTGCTAGAAGCAATATATTTTTCTTGGCAACCATGGCAAATTTGAATTTTGCAGAAATTTACTTAACATTTTCATTCATTACATTACATATGCAGTACTAGTCGTAAAGGGTTTTATACACGCCAGAATGTAGCTCAGTTTGGTAAGATAGCGAGAAACTGAGATTTGAGAGCCACAACATATTACATACACATTATCAAACTAAAAGATGGGAAAGATCCAACTAAAAGAAAAGAGTCTCAGTCCCTTACATCAGCCATTTAGAAAGATGAAATTATAAGGGGAAGAAAGAAGGTGATTACAAAGGATAAATAAAACCTCGGTGTGTATGGAATGCAATCATTTTGAATTTGGAAATCAATGGAGACGAGCTGAGTGCTACACAATACAATCAGGAAGATATGAAATAGTTTGACGGAGCCGGAGACCCCGCACGCAACATCAAACCATAATTACCACGCATCACTAGGAACAAAGTCGCACTGCTTCAACGAACAGCCCATGATTCAAGAAAGCAGATCATGGGCAACTTCAAGTGAATCTTGTTTTTGCAAGACGGTATTTGCTGCCAAACAGATAATGAGGAAAAGAAATTTCTTCAGTCATGAAATAATCCGATTTTTAGCTCTCTTTTTTCTATGGAATGTTACATCTGGGGATAAGTTGGGTCTCATGGGTGTCTTGAACAACATGATCACGTCGCTCATGTGATTCATAGGCCAGAGAGCGGATGTGAATCATCACGATGTGATGTCGTGAACGTTTTAGAATGGAAAATTGAAAGATTTTGGCAACTGTGCTGCTGTGTGTTTGTCCTCACACAATAAAAGCATCACAAGACCAGCGAGTATAGTTTGTGGTATCGAACACTTGACAGCCGTCTAAAGGCACAGACGGGGAGAGAATAAGCAATGGGAACTAGCCAACGTGCATGTTAAGCGTGTCAGTCGCCGTGCCAAAGATCGCGCAACAGTTATTTCGCTTGAATGGCTAACAAGATGGAATTGCTCAAACTTCTCTATGATGGATTAGGTTTAAGTACATCAGTTTTTGAAACCCCGGAATGTGAAGCCAGCGCAGTGACTATAAACAGTATGTTTACGCTGCACAAGACACACCAGATCCCCTGCAATCATGAGGAGCCAGTCATGGTTATGTGTATACCATTAGACAGTTTAAGGAAGATCGTTGTCAGACATATATGTGATCCGTGTGCCAGCAGTGACGCTGAACAGCAGCTAGAAGTTGCACTTCTTTGATTTTGAAGTGCCAAGATTTCACTACACCCAGTTCAATAAGATAGTGTCTCACTGGTCCCCAAAATTCATCATATTCCCAGTGTCGCATGTTTTCACGGGCCTGGGACCCATGTCCTATATAGTCCAAGTTGGAGAGAAGACACTATGGAAGTGTGGAAGTAGACACATGGACGAACTCCTGGACCCTCTATGAGCTGCACAGTAGCACCACAACAGTATTGAAGAGACTGGGGCTTTTCTAGAATACTTCTTCTGTTTAGAAAGCTTGTATTCACACAAAAGGACGTCAGATGTCTCTTTCCTCCCACTAAGGCATGCCTTACAGCAACTTATCAGGAGGCGTAGCCTTCAAGGTAGTCACTATTTGGACTCTACTACGTCATGCACCAGTTGCCCTCCTAGTGTGAGATAGACTTGCCTAAACGTGGAGGCCCTGTGGACAATATATTCTGCCCAGAGCTGCTGGAGTGCCATGTAGGAGCAGGTGTAGAGAAAAAAATGTGTACGAGTGCACTTCAAATGCACTGTTTATTGATCATGTACAGGAGATTGTTACAATGCCTGAAACTAATGAGTTAAGACGGTTTATGATGAGAATATTTATTGTTGAGACCAAAAACAGCTGGTTGTTTTCATAAATGTATTGCCCAACAAATTGCTTAATTTGATGTATGGTATATAAAACAGCATAATATTCACTCTTTCCAGAAGATATGCATTCTTTTCATAAAAAAGTTGTTTGAATTTAATGGCTCCCATATGCCGGGATTGTTCTCATCATGTTACACAGCTTGCTGCTATGGTAAATAGGTCACTAAGAAATTAAATAAATTATGTTATTTGTCAATTAACATCGATCGATGACTATCTGTACAATTTATAATATACCCGAATACATCTCTGCTGCAATTGCTAGGTTGAAACATTTTACAAATAAACAATTAAGATATACTTTATGGTATACCCGTTGCCTAGCAACAAACAAATGCTGTTTTTTGTGTTGACACTTACAGTGGTAGCTTCGAATCATGTTTTTAGATAGTTTTGATGCTAAAACATATAGCATCATCCTTTCGAAATGGATTAGATATGCTTAAATGGCTCATTGCTATGGTCAATAAGTTTCTTAGCAACCGTTGCTAGGAAACGTGCCGTATCCGTTGGCTCCACCTTTGAAAATAATCAGTATAGTCCCAAATATAGTTGTGCCAAATTTCATGCTTTTATCATTAACTGAACAATTTTGGCCATATTTCGCACCGATCGCCTAGACTAACTATGCGTTGTGGCAATGGTGGTAGTAGCGGCAGAATAAAAGAAAGTTCATGTACTATCACGAGCATTAACATTAAAATGTCACTATCATTACTTAAACTGGTATCGTTAATTATGTCTGTCATGAGATTTGGGAAATTGAAACATTATTTGTCTTTTTTTACCATCCCCCAACTGTGTCTCAGGAGTATTCTCTGTCCCAGTTTGTCTATTATGCTGTATTAACGATTATCACTCAAATTCAGTTAGGTACATTAACGATATGAACAACATAGATTGTTATCGATTGACTACATCATCTTCACGTGAGTCTCATCAACATACCAAACCGGAATTTCCGTTCGATCATTAATTATACACGCGGTTTTCTACGCACTTTCACTGTCATGATTACCGCGTTCTCTTTCTTTGTGTGAACCGTACTAAATATCCAATGCATTTAATTACTTGTTGACTGTACCCAGCAAAGCTAAATTTATCCTGTGGTTATTCACACGGTTTCCACACCTTGACTTTGGGAATGATGGTCAATTTTGTTGCTAGATCACAGTCTCACCGTGAGAATGAACCATTACGTCGAAGTGATATATATTTAGAATAGTCTAATCGTCATCAATAACATAAATGCATGATTATCACCGTATATAAAGATTTAGAAGTCAGATCTCTACCTTCTACCCTTTCACATGCATCCTTCTAGAACGCAAACGGAATTTTAGTAAAACAAAAATAGTTGAATTTGATTTCAATAAAAGGCAGAAACTGACGGTGGGCCTCAATCACAAACAAAGAAGTGACGTCCAGTCAAAATTTACATGATGTAGGATGTCATGTTAGACCATCTGTTGCATGTAACTTTGAGTCTTACGTGTTGTTGTTGTAGTTGGATCTGGTCTGACTCGGTAACAAGGACCTCTGTATGCTCTTTCAATCATTGCTCCATTACACTTCGCTCTCTCCAACTCGCAATCCGAGGCGTATGTTCTTCCGTTTGTCCCGCAGACCTGGCCGCGTAGCAGGTGACGAGGGCACTGGAGACGGATCCCGAGACAAAACTGGAATCTTGACTGTTCTGAGCTGTCACTTTCACTGTCTGAGGAATGAAACATGAAACAAAGTACATAAATCAATTAGTATCTTTATAGTAGCGGTTCAAAATGATGAAACTAACTGAAAGTTTTACAGGGGAATCGTAAGCTACCGAGTTCTGACTACTCAACACGCGGGGATTGCACAATGTTAATTCATTTGATACCTATATCCTTTCTTCATAGAAGTTACTGCATTCAAGAGCAATGTGATAGAATTTTACACTTAACTCAACCAGTTTCAATTGTGTCGTTCTTGTTGCTCTTGTCAAACTGTAGATGCATATGGTATATAAATGTCCTAAGTACTTCACTACAACTTTTTATAAGTTGAAGACTACAGTAGATCTAGCTTTAGGAAAAAAGTGGCAACGAATTAGGAAACAGGGACTCCCCGAAAACTACGTACCTAAATTTTGCTACTGTATGCTTCACCGTTTCCTCAAGAAACGGCGAAGGAAATCCTACTGCTTGTACATAAAATAACACATGCATTCAACAGCATTGCATCGGGGCTTTAACAAAGCTGTCGATAGGCTTCAACTGATCATCTAAGTTAAATGACGAGTAGCGACAGCTCATTGCGGAATTCTCCCTAAATCGACCAGGGTGTCAGGCTATGAGATCATCAAAGAGGCTTCCCTGGGTAATTTTTAGATTCCGCTACTTTTTTGTATTACCCACTGACATCATTTGTTTCCATGGGAAAGAGACACTGGGTGATCCCCTGCGTGTTTGTAGCCCCAACATCAGGGGCACGTATGACCCTGTGGTTTCCTCTCCCCGTGAAATATACGCATTTAGATCTGGTTTAGGGTCCGAGTTTCCTCCGCTTTATTAGCTCCAATCGCAGAGCGAAACCACAGGAGTTAAAAACGGGGTCCCACGGCGACACACAGTTTAATTAGTGACTGCTGGTAACACAATACTACATATGCTATTTGTGTCAGTCAGAGTTATAAATGCCATTTTAACATGTTGGAATGATTGACAAGCTATAGCTGCAGTGAAATTTGTACCAAAATAATTTCATCGTTTTACAAGGGTCCCTGGAAATATAGGTAATGCATGTTAACAATTGTATTCTTCATTTGCCATTCGCAAATACACACACACACACACACACACACACACACACACACACATTCACACAAACAAACAAACACACACACACATACAAACAAACAAACACACACACACACATATACACACATACACACATACATAGGCCTATATGCGCACAGTAGAAATCGAATTTACTCATAAGTCATTAACGAGATTGTTTACGGATATCTGAACGAATAAGCGTTGATCAGCAGGTATACATTTATCACGCTGTGTTACTAGTATCACATTATCACGATACATGCATCATGTCAGCAGTCATACTAGCTCAATTGTTACGTGACTGTTATTAACTTTAAACGCGTTGAATGACGATTAGATCATGGCGATTTTAACGAACCCTTTTTAACGAAATTTTAACTTACTAGTCACAACGGTTTTGTATGAGTCTTCACTTTAAGCGTATTTGCATGATGAACATAATTTCGACCGTGCAACTCAAAAAAAAAACATTAAGTAAAGACGTCAACATAAATGAATACTAATTCATGTTTTAATAATGTAGATATAAAAAAGAAGTTTAAATTTAGTTGTACGCTTATCATATGACAGTCGGGAAGCAAACTCTCAAACTTTCAGCATATCTTAAATTATGATGCGGAACCCCTTAATAAGACAGATGCGCAACAAAGTGTGGTGCAGCCTTTAGAAAGTGACACATAAAAACAAGTTCGAAAAAGGTTATCAGGACAGATAGTATCACTGGTGTTAAAATTGATATTTAAAGACCGCCTGTGTTCGGTAACTTACGCAATATCTATATTTATCCACCAAAATATCTGGGAAAAGATAATCATACCTGATTCATTTCGTGCCCCCAAAGAAGTTTTTGTTTCTCGTTTAACCATGGACCAAAATCCGGAGCAGAAACGTCAAATGGTAAGGAATGTGTCATAGAAGGTAGACTTCGGAAGATGTATTCCCTTGTTGTATTATTGAGATGAACTAAAGCTAAATGTATATTGAGGACGCCCACACATTCCAACATGTTGATTTCCTCTTAGGAAGAAGATCATTGAGTAATGATGCTGTTTAAAGTATAGTTTTCGTGCTGTGCTCCTTGATTTTTATTTAGTGCTCCGTTTGCTCATGTGTTAGCATACGGATATTATAATAGTGTCAAAGAAGAGTGATGTGATTTCCGTGTAGGCTCCCTATTCTATAGTAATGTGTTTGTCTCTGCCGTGTGTTTCAAGAACGGGTGTCTTCTATAATTTTAGACGGCGATGAAACGTCAATACTAAAGCCAGAGTAGTAAGAAAGTCTTCGTTAATCTGACAATTGTTTCATCAATATTTTAAAAAGAGGATCAGAAAACCACATCATGCCCACCGTTTGTTTAGGATGACAATTAAATTGTGACTTTTTTAATGATCAGTGAGGGGATATCATTACATTACCTTTGACAGACTTTCGGGGTATCCAACTTTTTAACATTATTTTTAATCTTTTGGAAGTAGATGTCTGTGACATTAATCTATCATAAATAGGTTTATCTAAATAAAAACAACAACAATATCATTTTTATCTTTTATACGTTCTGTTCATGCTTTACACAGTTATACTCTTGTCATCAGTCAGACACTTGCACGGGAAAACTAACTAACGGGTAATATTAATTTAACACCCCCCCCCAAAAAAAAAAAATAT
>JZLH01S0002338.1:0-24399 GCA_001188425.1 Eucidaris tribuloides
AATTCACTGTGGGTGGTCCTTATACGTGTATAGGCAATTGCTGAAACTACGTATGAACGCCATACCAAGTTATACGCGTTTCGTACGATACACGTACGAAACGCGTATAAACTTCACGATGAACGCCCTATAAGACTAGCGACTATGAACTTTTAGTTGCTGTGAGGCAGGGATTTAGGAGGGGGTGGGGATGTAGTTGCCCCCAAAATAAAGTTCAACATGGTATGTATTGCTAACAGTGAATGTTATAGTTTCATATAATAACAAAAGGAATATTTACTTGTGTAATGTTCAAAAGTCTTTAGAGGTTTTCACACTGAAAAAAAATCTGTTAAAAATATACTCTGAAGTTGCATGTAGGGCAAAAAACCCTAATGAAAATGAAATGATGCTCAAAATAGGCACTTTTTCAAGGAGATCTCTGTTCCCTCCCCCCCCCCAAAAAAAAATGGTTCATTTTGTATCAGTATTGTCATATACTTTTATCATCCCTGCCCTACAAACCGTTTTGAATGATTACTCCCATATATATGATTATGTTTGTTTGGTGTTTACTTACTTTTGTAAGTTTACATATTATGGCATTATTTTTTGGTTAAGAAGTAGAAAAAAATATGAGGAATTCTGTATTGATGCCTTACCCCTCTTCAAGACCAAGTCTGTCAATGCATACTTTCTTTGTTTTCATTTTACTCTTAATATACAATGGGAATTTTTGTTAATTTTTAGTGAAAGAATGTGAATGATAATAAATGTGCAAATGTGTGCAATGCAATGTGTTTTTAACTGTGGAGGAAATTACTGAAGATAATTATTAATAATCATGACTATGTAATATATGCCATTATGAAAAGTGCACAAAGGAAAATGATTATGATTATGATTACTAATTCAGTCAAAAATACAGGAGAGTATAAAATTGATCTTGTCTTTGAGTTCCATGATAACACAGGTATCCAGTCATAACCTGTTATATTTACCCTTTTTTAGACCCAACCTTCAGCCAAGAAAGACAAGAAGAAGTCCAAGAAGAAGACCCAGATGGATACAAAGCATGTAGAAGCCCTGGACCTCCTCCACAAACAGACTGAAGAGAGTCTTAGTGACAGTGGCGTGACCTCTCACCGACTTCCTGCTCTCGTGTCACTTCCTACCTACAGTTCTGTGAGTGATGCTGCTGTGACTTATCTTCATTGGCAGGATGCAAGCTTTTTGATATTTGTATTTATTAATTAATTAATTAATTAATGAATTGATTGATTGATTGATTGATTAATTTATTTAGTGTTATGTTTGCTTCTGCTGAAAATTTAGCTAAAGATAAATCCATCCCACTCCTACTGTTGAGAATCCGACGGTGCCTATCTCTGTTTCTGTAACCCTAGGCCACATGGCTGCATCAAGCAGTTTGACTAATTCCATGCGTTTAACTTCCCTACCCCATCTAGATATCCGAGTGCCAGGCCAGAGGCAGTAGATATCATTTTTGTAATAATCTTTGGTATGACCTGACCACAATCTCGTGGTCGAGAGGTGGATGCTCTACCAACTGAGCCAATTCACCAGTGCTGAAAAATGTAGATTTTCCCTTTTGTACACACTCTTTTCCTCCAGAATCTATGTAATGAAAATTTGTAGCATTTGAACTTGAACGAAGAGAAAATAAGGAAGAAAAAAATAGAGCTTAGTATGAAAATTATACATGCCTTCCAATAACAGTATACAGTATGATTTTACTGAATATATAAGAATAGTTGATATGTTTTTGTTGTGTATTGTTTAAATCATTTAATTATTTTTTATTTACTTATTCACATAGTTTGTGTATTTATTTATTTATTGAGTTATTTATTTTATACAATCTTTGTTGATAGTACCATGCACAAGCACAAGAGAAGCCATCCCTTAAACTACGCATTCCGAAAGTGGAACAGTCCCCGGAGGACTTAACCACAACCACTACCACCAGTACGTCAGAGAGCGAAGATGACAGGCACAAAAGACGGAGAAGGGACACGCTAGACTCACTGGGCAAGGCAACTCCTCAGACGTTAAAACTTGTGGTGTCAAACGGAAAAATTGTGAGGTGTGTATAAGAGGTTTGGTACTGCACTGTGATTAAAAACTCATGAAAATGTTTGTATGTGTAATGTATGGTGTATATTGTACTTACTAACATCTTGTCACGATAGGCTTGTACAGAAGCCCAGAAAATCTTCATTTAAATTTAGAATATAAAGTATACTGTGTAGATTTTTTAATATGAAATATTATATTCCCTTCACAGTCAACCGAGTGAAAATCACATGATCTTTCATTTATCAATAATACCATTTCAATAAATAGTTTAAAATTAATTTGCCACATTATACCTATATCATCTATTAATGCCCCGAAAATCACACATTCTTAAAATGCTTAGAGAAATAAATAAACATGCTGGTGGTCCCAAATATTTTTGCTGTAGGAAACGTACAAGGTAATATCTGCTCACTGTTCGTTTAAAAATCTCAACATGTCATTTAAGCAACTTGTGTAGGTTTGATGTTATTTTCTGATGTCTGCATGAGAATACCATATTTAATTGAAAGATTTGTCGAAAAAATTTGTCTGATCAACCAATACTATACTTTGATTTTCACATACAATCTATTTTGCTTTATGAATGCAGACTGTTCATCAACATGCAAAACTTAATGCCCGATAAATTAGTGTATAGATATAAACCCATCATTTGTTCAGTTTAAGTGGTTTATTATACATGTACTTCTATCTTGTATGGTGTTTGTTTGCATACACAGTCGTGGAGGATCACCAGTCACTACCAAGAATGAGGGCTTCCAGCCGTTCTCGCGGACGAGAAGCCAAGATGGCGGTGACATGATCGTCGTAGATGAATTAACGGGAGAGGACCTCAGCGATAGGAGGAGACAGCTTCTAGCCTCACAAGGCTCACTCAAACTCAGGTTATCATGTGAGTACATTGGAAAATTACTCAAATTGCTTTGAGGCCACTGGGCTTGTATTTTATGATGCTTGGATCTGCAATTTCAAGCTATGATGCTACTTTTGATTAAACACTTACAGCCTTGGAAAACAAACTTCCTTAAGTTATGTATTTATACTTTTGGAATACATTGGATTTTTCACCTTGACTTACAAAACAGATCAATTTGATTTAATCTGCTTTTGGAGAGCAGATTAATTACACCACAGAGCAGGTACTTCCAAGAGAGACGTTTCAATATTCCATGCAAAAATCAACACATGATAGCATATTGGAAACAAACTGTACTCGGGTTATGGATGTACTGAATAGGGTGCATTGTACATTTAGTTTGGCAACTGCCCTTTTTTGTTACAAGTTTACTTTGTGGCAACATGAAAATTGTCTTCAACTTGACTAAGGTGTTCATATTCTGCGAATGGATTGTTAATGCATGAAATAAGTATATAGTCAAATCAGCACAGACCTGAATCCATATTTAAAATCATTACAATTTTCACAAATATTTGAATAGCTTTGCTCAATTCCAAGCCTTGTCTCTTTGACTCCTCAGTTAATGGAAAATCATCTCATGAAGCTGATCAGGAGAAAAGCCGTCTCCGTTCTTCGTTAGCGTCAGACACGCTTGACTCTGACGACGACGTCTTGCCCTCGGAAAGGAGTCCAAGGGTAAGGCAGAACTCACAGATGTGATTGCAAACAAAACTTTGTTGGCTAACCGTGACAACGTTGAACAAATAACACATGCTCACTGATACACACACCAAACACAGACAGACAGACAGACACAGACAGACAGACACACACATATAACACACACAATACACAGAACAAACATACAGACAGACATACAAACAGACATGAATAGATAGACAGACACACTCACACACACACACACACACACACACACACACACACACACACACACGCACGCACACACACGCACGCACACACACACACACACACACACACACACACACACACACACACACACACACACACACACACACACACACACACACACACACACACACACACTCAGTAGTTAAGGTTGTAGCCCTTGTATTAGCTTTGTGAGTTTCAAGATAGAAGTTCAAGTTCAAGTTCAATTTATTTATTTTCTCAATCGAGCATAAAAAACAAAATATTACAATGGATCATGCATTTACATAGTAAGTTACATGTTACATAATCATATAGAGATATAAGAAAAAGGGAGACTACAAAAAGTTGTAACACTTGCTTAGCATAGTCCCCTTAACATAAATCTTTTAAATATGACACTGTAGCAAGGTATGCATGTAAATCAAAACAATAAACAAACAAACAATAAAGTAAAAAAAAAATCACAAAAAAATCACATCCTACAAAACAAACAACATAATTAGACAATCATGGGGGGGGGGTAACTATTTTAAAGTAAACATTATACAAGAAGAGTTAAACTGAGTATAAGTTAATAAGGATTCTCTTGAGCTTTGTTTTAAATGATGTTAAGTTAGTGCAACTTTGTAATTCATTTGATAGGTTGTTCCATACACGTGGACCATGATGACGGACAGAGTTACGTACTGACTGAGTATAAACTTTAGGATAGTGAAAATTGGAATTTGATCTTGTACCATGCGAATGAATATCTTTGTTAAAAATAAACATTAAAGTTGCTATTTGAAGGGTATTTACATCATAAACAGTTAATGTCTTTAATCAAAAAAATAATGGTTGTGAGTGGCCTAAATAAGGTGAATGTGTGCATATTCTTAATGCTTTCTTTTGTAATTTAAGAAAGGGTTCTAATTTTGTTGTTACGGCATTTCCCCAAATAATATTACAGTACTGTATATATGGTAAGATCAGAGAATTATATAGCATAAACAGTTCCTTTTCTGGCAATGAACACTTATATAAATAAGTCAAATAGTATGAGGCAGAACTTGAAAGAGAGATCAATATTTCCATAACAGTGATGTAAAAATGGAAATTGGCAAGGAAGGAAAGGGAAAAAAAGTACATGTAACTTCACAATATCCACACAAGCTGATAAATAGTTAAATTGCAATGTTGGAATAGATATGCATATAGATTTCTTATATCAAAATATTTATGTGCAAATTCACTGTTTGCCAGGTAACAGTAATAGCTTAAAAAAGGGGTAAATTCAATTTCTAGAATCTGCAAATTCTCTCTGAAGATGAACTAGTTGCGAAAAACCTGCATCCTAGCCAGTAATTGAATCTGTTTGTTCTTCATCTTCATCTCAGACATCCCCCATGACCAACGTAGATGTCCTCCTCCAAGCCACTCAACTTGACCCCCTGCCAACCATCAGTCTGGCAGACATCGAGGCTGAACTCAAGTGAGTACAACTGCTGATTCTTAGCAGATTGCAACAGGTGCTTTGACAACAATCACAAATGATGTGTCTGAACTAAACTGCCCGATCCTAACCCTGGCCCAATTCTCCCACCCAAGTTGTAAAACCTAGCCACATATTTTTTGGTTAAAAGGTATTATCAAATGACCAATTGTTGGTGGAGCAGTAGTGCTATTTCTTTGCTCTGGGCTGGTGAGTGAATAGATCATAGGTCCTCTTGAACGGAAGGAAAATAATAACCGTAATGAAGATGATGGTGATGATGATGAGATTGATGATGATGATGATGATGATGATGATGACAGTGATGATAATAATCCTTGTCTTTGATCTGGGAACATCACAATAATTACACAAATTAGTAGACTATAGACATTGGTATTTTATATGATTTGTTTATGCTCTGTTGTTTAGTTCTGTGTTTTCGTATGTAGTAATTATTTATTATCCCCTCGCCCGACGAAGCTAATTAAATTCTGCAAAAATGAGGGAAATTATCTCTGAAAAACAATTATATAATAAATTAAATGTTTTCTTGATGTTTAATCGATACTCATCTTTGGACTTGAATTTGTATTTTGTATGCATCATACAAAATAAGAGAGAAAGAAAACAGTTTTATCACATGAAATGGAAATCTAGCAAATGCTGATCACTGTAGATCATGACCCGTTAAAGTGTTTATCAATGTTATTCTCTTTGACTTGCAGACACCAACCCGCATCCCCAGGTACCCAGGATGCCATCCAGGGGATGCTATCAATATCCCTGCCAGGCAGGTCCTCCACTAGCCCCACTCTTGCCGTAGATGAGTTATCTGAGGACAGGCGTGGATCCAGGCACAGGTCGCGGAAGAGGTACTCGGAGGACGCAGATGATTGACTTACCCAACTGTTTTCAAGATGCCAAGTATGGTAAGTGCATGTACTAGTTTGTGTGCGTGTGCGTGCGTGCGTGTGTTTGTGTGTGTGTGGAGACAATTTTGTGTTTTTAACCACAAAACCGTGGACATTTGAGAACCGGGGACGTCCCTGTCCAGATAACCATGCCAATCAATTCCTTATCACATTTTAAACAAGTTTCACATAGTAAATGCATATTTTGGAAAAGTCCCCTTTGGGTCAATTAAACTCCAGTTCTGTGTGTAGGGGGTAGGTAGTGTAGAAGTAGGTTATGCTCACATTGTGTGTTTATTATGTCTGAAATGGGCCCCTGTTAGTGGATTAAGTTCACAATTTCGAGTGTGTAAGATCACACACACACACGTCCCCACTTTGGCAGTAAAAGTTAAGTAGATCCCCACAAGGACACACTAAATATGTGTGTGTGTGTGTGTGTGTGTGTGTGTTTGTTTGTGTGTGTATGTGTATGTGTGTGTGTGTGTATGTGTGTGTGTTTTAAATAAGTGTAAGATGTTACAAAACATTAAAGGACAAGTTTCATGTAGATTCATTTTTGATTGAAGTACAATATTTGACATTGAAGGCAGTTGATATGTTTTGTATAATGATACAAGTAGAGAAAGTGATATCACTAGCCTAGGAGAAGAAATATGATGGTAAGTAAGGACTAAAAAATACCCCCCCCCAAAAAAAAAAAATGAACAGAGAAAACTTTTATACAAGGAAAACAACAAAGTACATGTACTTAAGGTTATGAGACTAAGTTTATTACAAATGCATTGCCCATGAATATCACAATTACACAATAATTTAGAAATCGATATATTATTACAATTACAAATTTCAGTAAATAAGCAATATATTATAGTATGATGGGCAAAGTAAATGATGTGTCTTTTCCATTAATGTAAATTGTTTGTAAGAGTACTGCAAATGATCCCAATCAAATATATTTATATTGAAAAGCTTCATGCATGCATGTACCCAATCTCAACAAAAATTCTAAAGTTAACATTGTAAAGAGACCAAATCTGTTGTGATATGTCCTTGCGACCTGTGACCTTTCAACTACAAAATCTAAGCAGTTCATTGAGGCATCATACTACAGACCAGACCCAAATTACATTGAAATCCGGTCAGCCAAAGTTACTATGGTAATGAGCTCAAATCAGACATCTTTGAGGCCTTGTGACCTTTAACCTTTGACCTTTTGACCCCCAAGTGTAATCCGTTCATCTTTACATTGTAGTACATACTTGACCCCAGTTTCATTTAAATCCGATCGCTGATTCTTAAGTTATCACAGTAATGAGAATTGGTAATGGACGGATGAAAGATATGCAATTACCCCATATACAAGGATAGACCGATGGACAACCAGAAAACATCATGCTTCAGGAACCGTCGTTGTGAAGGCATGAAATACAAGATACCTTGGTTATACATATATGTGTACCATTACTTGTTTTTTGGGTTACCAATTCTTATTCAATACATAGTACTTCAAAACCACTTGTATATTTTTAACTGAATTGTATTCAAGGTTTGAATGGGACACAGTACCACACTTTGTCCAAGAAAAGAATTGTTGCATCCATATTTGTGACCCGTCACGCCTCAAGGAGCCACAAGTCGCAACGGACGGTTAAGAGAAAATAAGCAAAATTGTCGGAACAGTTCAAATTTGTCAAAATTATTTTTTTTACTGAATCAAATCTTTAAATTGTCTTTAACCCTATAATTAACTGGGGGGGGTCAATTTGACCCCCCCTCGACCAAATTTTCGCGCCACGCCGCCGCGCGCAAAATTTTTCACGCGTCGCTCGCCGACTTTTACTTTCAAGTCTTGCGCATCTTTTGAGACCGTTTTCGCGAAAATCGGACATACCGTTACGACGCCTGCCGCGACTTTTTATACATGCATGTCAACCCCAAAATTGCCTCAAAAACGTGATTTCGTGTACAAATCAATGGAAATTGTGTTTTCAGCCAAAAATCATAAATGTATGAATATTTTTGCTTTACTGGTTGAAATGAATTAATTTTATGCTGTTTTATGATTGCAAAAGTGTCCCCAACAAATTTCATCGAAAAAACAAATAGAAAACAAAAGTCGAAAAAACAAGAAATACATAAGAATTCCAAAACAATAAAATTACATAAGAAAATAATTCAACTTGGCAAATGTTTTGTAGATAATTGGTTAGAAATGTCAAAATGAATATCTTCACCAAAAATTACACATTCTAGTAGCTGTTTTTAGTGAGTTAGAGCCGAAACCAAAATTTCATACACTTATTTGCATAATTAATTACTTAAAAAATAGAAAAAATTATTTTTTTGAAAATTTTACTATACAGTCATGTAGTTTACATCCCGGTTCTATGCCGCACGCAATTTTCGCGCGCGATGCGCGATCGCGGCCGAGATCTGGGGGGGGTCAAATTGACCCCCCCAGTAAAAACCCAGTCTGAAATGCCCAGATTAAAATAGGGTTAATGTCCTGCCAAAGTTTCAGATCAAAATATTAACAGAAAAGGGGTAATATTTACGTTTTTCTGAGAGCCTTCCATTCAACCTTGCGAAGAAAAAAACACAGAAAATCCGAGTCAGTTAGGCCGTGCCCCTAGCAACGCAAGACGGCTGCTCATTGGCTGAGCTGTGTCACATGACTTATTGTGATTGATGTGATTACATTTTTTTCCGAACGCGCAAACTGACAAGCTATTCTTCATTGAACTTGATTTGTTATGATATTCTCGATTTGTTTGCAGTTTCCATTTTTTTTTCAACATTTTAATCTATATACATTAGATTCACAATATTTTGCAGCAATATTAAATCAACAGAGTAAGTACAAATGCCGATGCAGCGTGAGAAGGTAGTCACTGCGCCAGAGAAATTATAATCTGGTGGGTTTAGAGTTAAGATATGCACATTTTCATTATCCATGTAGATTCTAATTTGTAATCCCACTAGTACACCAAGTATGTGGACAGTGACAACTATTTTGCACAATCAATTAAAACTTTCACAGGTTCTTTTGTTCTTTTGTTACGGATGCATAAAAGCTGGCTCACTAGTTGAATAGGCTCTTAAACGTGTGGAGCCATCGAAGAGGGTCCCTGTCATGTCTGTCGGCGTGTTGATTATAGGGGGCCCCAATTCCAGCACGTGCTCTGGACTGCTGGCGCAGCTATTCATCAATTAAATAGTGATATAGCAGACAATAAGAAGTCATTGTTTCCTTTGCGAATCTCTGTATATTTAATCCCGAACTGGGCAAATTAGTATGAACAATGGACTTACAAGCTTTTACTACTTGTGGAAATTTATTGTGCCAAATCTCTCACCCTAAGATGCCCCAAGTGTCTGGCGTCCATGGTCACCTGTAACCTGCTTCGCAAGGTACATGCACTGTGCGGAAGTACTGCAGAGGGTTAAGATCCTAATGTATTTTTTGTAAACACCAAACGAGCATTAAAATCTTACCAAATTCGTTCAAACTACAAAATAGCACTTTCTACAAACCTATAAATGCCAAAGGCAAAATTTCAAGAATATTGAGCAATGCAAACGTACCGTTGCTAGGGAGTTTCTACCCTTGGTTTTATCAGAATTTCTGCGCAATCGCGGTTTCGCATTTTGGATGGACGCTGCACTTTGACAGCGGTTTTCTCGTAAACTAGATTTTCGTGACACAGTGAAAACTCCTTGTTTTAAGTAGAATTTCTCCTGGTATACTTACTTTTATGCAACATGCAATATACCAAAATAAAGCTTGGAATATGGAGAAATTGAATATGGCAAAAAACAACTGGGCCCAAAAATCGACTTGTGTCTCCTTTTGGCGTGACGGGTCACATTTTAAAAAGTTACAAAAATGCATAGTTTGATACATCAAAAATATATATATTTTTATGTATAAAAATGTTTTATATATTACTATAATATACTATAACAATAAAATATCTTGAGTTTAAATACCATTACATATAGATGAATTAGTAATTTACTTTCACTACACATTCTTTCAGAAACTTTTGAATGTTTTAATTGAATTATATTGAAGATTTAATTGGAAACAGTGCCATATTCAGTCTGAGGCCTCAAGTGTTGTAACCATATTTTAAAAAAGTAACAATAATACACATATCAGAAATATATATATATACTTTCTTGTATAAAAAAATAAATGATTTCTACAATATTATAACGGAGTATATACATGTATTTTCGTTTTAATTATTTTGTTTTAATATATTATGTTCATGACCATGAATATTCACTTCAAGGAAACGTAGCCTTATGGGTTTATATTTCTTTCACAGTCGACCAATGAGTATCACTTCATCTCTCGACTCTCGTTAAATAGTAATGCTGTACAGCAGCAAGTCTAAGGGGTTAATATTTCAGGGAAAGAAAAATGTAGTTTAATTTTTGATAAATGGCGTAATCTTAAACTGCCATACATGGAAAACCACAGTTTGAAGTTATTTTGACATGTTTGAAAATGGGAAATCACTGACCAATCTGAGCTATCCAACAATTTAACTTTGGTGAGAAATATTTTCCAAACATTTTTACCTCACCTGAGCCGAAGGCTCAAGTGAGTTATTGCAATCACTTGTTGTTTGTTGTGCATTGTCATGTGTAAACTTTTCATATATACTTTAAAAAAACAACAACTTCTGATTGGATTCAGACCAAATTTGGCAAAAATTATCCTTAGGGGTAGGGAATTCAATGTCTCTAAAAATGATGCACCTGGCTCCCCTGGGCTCAAAAGGGCCAAAACTAGTTTGAAAACTCTTTGCATCAAATAATGGGTGATGTTGATGCTGAGTATTGTATGAAAACCTGCATATAAAAGAGATAAAGGCAAAACAAAAACTTGTTTTTGTGATATTCGATCCATTTTGTTTTTGCTTTTTTTTGTGGCTTCAAGTTTCAGTATGTTCACTTGAATCTTGCATTAAAGAATTATTTTCATCCCCATTATCTTCTGAATGTGATCCTTGTGGTGTGCTGATTTTGCCATCTTTTGCTGTCCGTTGTACATTGATATTTTTTGAAGTTGGTGATTTTCTAACAGAACTGTTTGATTTTTTATCAGTTCTTCTAGTATACCTGCAGAACTGATACACAAAAATAATCAAAATTGTAAAGTTAGCTGCAGCAAATGTAATGATCACACTCAACATTTTGTTTAGATGTTTGAAGTGTTTCTCCAAAACTGGTTCAATGGCGATGACATTTGCACTGTCAGCAGACTGACCATTGGGTGTAGTTGGTGTAGAAGATGAGTCTGTTGATATAGTGACTGGGAGTGATACTGATGATGAAGCCAATGAAGCCTCTGTAACTGACTTCACCTCACCATCCCTGTCTTTATGTGATATTGGTTTTGCTGTACCAACCTCATCAAGACATTTGAATTCATTACATGTTGATGCATCATACATGTATTCATCACTAAGAGCACAGCAGTTACACTGTTCCAGCTTCCGTACCCAAAACACAAACTCTAAATTCTCTGTCGGCTGACAAGACCTGCAAGACGGGACTTCAATATCGTTCTGATAACATACAATTTTACCTCTTGGGTAACCACTATTTGCAGTGCAGTGAACTTTAATCCAATTTTCATGTAGTTGGGTTACTTGGGTATCATATGATTCTTCTTTAGAACACTCAAAATTGCTTGGTGGGAAAAAGACAACTAGCTCAAATTGCTTTGACTCTGTGTGATCAACATCAGATATAATACACATATATTTTCCATGATTTTCTGTCTTAACTGGGAGGATTGAGATACTTATACTAGATGATTCATTTGCTAGAAGTATGTCAACAAAAACGTTAGGTTGACTCCATGTTTCCCGTTTACCATTGGTGTCAAAGACAATGTCTAAAAATGAGCAGGTGTAGTTCAACTGTGACAGATTTTTTGCACTGGTAGTAAATGGGATTTTAAATGTATCATTTATCCCTATCTTGCGATAATATTTTTGTAAGTCAGGTGGAGCATCTGCTTCATAAGTGCATAATAATATTACAAGAAGTAGGAGAACATAATTGACAGGCAATACACAGTTTATCACATTCAAAAGATAAACCCCTGAGAAAACTATCAATATAAATTGAAAAATATACACCAAACGCATAGTGTTGTCTATTTTAACAGCTGAATTTCCTTCAGCATTGACTGTGGGGTCAAGAGAATTATCATCTCCACAAACCTTTTGATTATCAGTAGAGGTTTCTGTTTTGTAGTTTTTATCACTGTGTGAGCTTTGTGTAGTAATAGTTGGAGTAGGATTTACCTGCTCAACAAACAGTTGGTAGTCCAAACACTTTTTCCTTTCTTGTCGGAAAACAGCATTGCCAGAGCAACATGACACTGTTTGATTTGTTTTAGTCCAAAATATGGCATACAGAGTAGCATTGACATGTGAACTATCACTGTAGACTGGTATCAAGGTAACAGAACTTGCAAAACAGTAGATAAAGCTAGCAGGATAGCCTTGTGTTGCGGTGCATTTGAGTACAGTCTTTCTTTTGTGAATTGCAGGTGAGCAAGAAACTTTTCCAGGTGCGTAGTTAACCAGCAAATTTTTCCTCTGTTCGCTGACTATATCTCCTTGATCATCAAGTAACAAACACGCATAAAGTCCGGCATGTGATCTGTGTGCTGATTGGATGTGTATTGTGATAAGAAATTTTTTTGTATTCGAAATAGTCATCACATTTGTTTGAAACGGTGTTGTTCCATGTGTAGCAGTGCCGTTGACTTGAAACACTTTCCCATTGTGTGTAAGGTAGTACCGGTGACTGGATGAGTGTATCCATATTCTAAAGTCTATGTAGATCTCTTGACCTTCATTTACTATCTGATCCTCTGTTGAAACCAGACAGATCACCATGAAGAAAACACACATGCACAGAAAGTGCTCCATGTTGGGTCAGCTGTTTGACAATACAAGAACAATAAAATGCATTGGACTACATATAAAAGACATTCCCAAAATAAAGAGGTAAGGTCAGGCAGGAAAGAATTACATAATGTCCTAGAGCTATCCCCCACTACAGAGGTGATAGTAGGATGTAAATGTTATGAACTTAATGTAGAGGTTTAATGATAATTATGTGATTAAAGTGATAGGCTAACATTGTGGAGCTTCAATTTAAAAAATTGTCAAACTTTGATATCTGAGTTACATAGTAGTGTTCAAATGGACAAATAAACACCCTAGAATACAAAAGTTTGGAAAGTTACACTGCCAATAGCAAGTTATGCATGAATAAACAATTAAAACTTGGGGCGAGTTTTAATAGCCTAGGTGTACACACAGTAAGTCTATGGCAGGAAATGGGTAAGTGAATCTGGTCAACTTATGATTTCCACTTTTATAAAGCACTAAATAATCATTTTGAAATACAATTTTTTCAGGGCTTCATTTTTAGACCTCATCAAAGACACTGGTAGCATGGGGAATCATGCGGCTCAGATTTTTTTAACTGTGGTAAATGTAAGCCATACCAATACCTTTAAGAAGTGAATACATGTAACAAATAATGCAAGAGGTTTTCCTATGAAATGGCATTGGAAAAGGCTAAAATGCTTTTAATACAATGTATCCTTACATGACTTATCTCATAGGATGAATATATTGGACATTAATCATTTTAAGCTATAGTAACTTGCAGAAGTCCTGCATGCTTTCTTGTTTGTTATCCAGTGAGATGAATTTACTCTTAAACATGGATGAATGTTTTGCAATTGAGCTATTCCAAGGGGGCCAATAAACATCATTTACACCATCCTCACCTTAGACTTCTAGGAGATTGTGATGATGTCTAGATCCAATATTGAGCATCTGTCTGTGAAAGTTTGTACTACATATCAAATGTTTCTATTTCAAAACAAAATCTTGTTTGAGCATAATTTATAATTAGCTTGCTGGAGAATGTCATGAGTAGCATTTTTGGAGGGTGGGGCAATTCCATCTATCTTTAATAATTACAATGAATACCATAGAAAAATTTAATTCCATAGATATGTATGGAATGGGACTTTCAAAGTTTTAAAATGGAGTGCCCAAAGTTTACCGTAATATCGGGTAATTTTCCTTAGTAGTCACAGAATTAGGAGAAAAAAAAAAAAAAAAACTGTAAAAAATACAGATATGGACAAAAGTAAATTTTACGTAAATCAGTTATAGTGTATTTATCTTATTCTAATGATTGTGTAGACAAATTGGCCCCCAAATGCATTGCAATGTATAATGTCAACTCTAGTGACCTTTACAATATGTAATATAAATCTCTGAATTTGAGCATCTGTGTTTAACCAAAGGTCTTTAAGTTTTTCTTCTTCATGATAGAATAGAAATTTCAAGTTTGTTTGTGTCCGTTTATGAACCAAAACAAAAAAAATTCAGATCAGGTTGAAATAACAGAGTAAGCCAGGTTTTGAGATTTATATCATTGACGAAAACTGAACTTGATAGTTATCAAGTAAAAAATTTGGGGATTATGTTTACAATTTTTTATTTTTGAATGCAATTTCATAGCAGAGGCTCTGTCCCTTTTGCGGTTCATAAAAGCCAACAAAATAAAAAACAGACAAAATGCTACAGAAAAGACACTTGTCAAGAGATGTCAAAACTCACCTGTATATGTTCTCAAGCTGCATACATTGTCCTTTGTTTGATGGTTGTGGGTGAATCTGATCATATTTGTTTGGACGACAGATTTAATGTGATTTTGAGAACAAGATGACTTGTCAAGTGCTGTATTATTTCGTTGCAGATAAGAATGTTTGCATTACCACCCTTGTATATGATAAGTAAATTGTACTCTGAACAATGATAAGTGACGTCGACTGTTTTGACATTTCAAGAGCTATTGTACTCATAAATAAAAATTATGGTAAAACCCCAATTTGTCATGTTGCTCTGAATAAATGTACCTTGCAAGTTGCAATACAATAAAACACTAAACTTTCACAAATAGGAGCTGACAGCCACTGCTCATTCACCAAACTTTCACGAATCCATGACCAAGTCTTGTAATGGTATTCAAAAAGATTTATAGACACATGATTAAGCAAGATTTAATTCAAATCTAGCATTGAAGTTTAAGTATGATTCCACAAAATGTAGCATTATCTGAGGAATCATATATGGATGTACTCCTTGTGACAACTGTTTGGAATGTGCAGTTTCAAAGATCAGAAATGTTCTGTATAAATGAAATTTAGCATGAAATGCTAAATTAAATTGTCCAAAAGTGCCTAAATTTCTCATTTTTAAAAATTGTTAGTGGGCTGCAGTTCACTAGCACTTCCCCTCCCTTATTCCTATGTGGGCAAGGGTGACAGAAGTACTATAAATTGCAATAGTGTATTGACTTTGTGTAGGGTAGGGTTGATCCTGGTTTTATCTTGAGATCAGAGAAGTGTGTAGGTGAAGAGTGTGGCTACACTTCATGGGTGTGCATGTTCAGACTTGTTGGTGCAATCAGCATGAGATATCTTAATGACACCTACATAGATATACGTAGAATTAGTCAAGTATTCCTTTATTTTCTTGTCTTTACTGAGAAAAACACAAACACCTTCCAAGCATGTTTCAACATGTTTTTAACATATTTTGTATACGACAAGGTTCAAGATTCTACCACCATTTGACTGCCAAATACCAAAAATATGAACTTTATGTTTTCATAATGAAAGATGTTTTCTAGACTGAAATTTTGTGCTGAATTCTTTTCAAAAGCCAGAAATGCAAAATATGCTTTCGTTTTTTAGATATGTCATAAGTTTTATGTTTGGGTATGTTGCAGTGAAGCTACTGGGCATATGAAGTCTCCGTTCTAGGCCATGCAACTTTTTTGACCTCCATAGTACACTCACTCTCCGACTGTTTTACTTTCGGACATACTTACTTTGCCTTAAATCAAAACTTTTGTATTATTCAAAGCAGTTGACCGAAGATAGTAGTTTCCTTATCAATATAAAGATGGCTTAATGTACATGTAAATGTCTGGAAGCCAGACTAGGGCACATGTTGCCTTTAGACCAGTTTTATAGTAAATGCAAATTTTATGCATACTATTCTATCTGACAAAGGTTTCTCTTTACAACCTGATATCTTGCTGGAGGCTTGCCAGACATAGCAACAACTAATGTATGCATATTGCATTTTTGGTATTGAAAATGTATTCATAAGAACAGGTGGGTAGTTTTAGAAGAGAAAATATCCATAAATTTCAGTACATTATGAAAACAGAAGATTGTACAGGGTGTGTTTTTGATATTTGGGTCCAAAATCAGTAAATTTAAATTGTTAAAAAAATTATTTGGAAAAAGTATGAGGGCTACTGTATCAGAAATCTAATCACTTATGGGGAAGTATATTGAGCATAATTGATTAAATTTTCAGGCCTGTGGTGTGATTGGTTTTCCTAAAATAATTTTTTTAAAGGCATTGTATAACAATGTTTCCTGTTTAAAAAATCTGAGCTACATGATTCCCCCATGCTTCCAGTGTCTCTGATACAGTCTAAAAATGAAGCCCGGAAAAAATTGCAGTTTAAAATGATCATTTAGTGCTTTAAAAAAGTAATTTCATTGAGAGACCATTCCAGATTTCCCCCATAGACTGCTGTGTTGCAGAATTTTATCGGCTGATAGGAAATTATTGTGCCAATTTGTATCTGTAAATATTGTACTAATGACAGCATAACTGTCCAAACTTTTGTGTTCTAGGGTGTTTATTTGTCCATTCAAACACTATCAGATATGTCAGATAGCAAAGTTCGACAATTTTTTAAACGTGTCTTCCACAGTGTTATATAGTGTCTTTAACAAATGCCCTGATTTTTTTCACACTTTGGGGTAGGGGTAGCATTTTTGCATTTTTCTCCAGTTTTTTAATTTATAAGTAAAATCAAATCCTAATAAGCTCGTAGCTAATTAAATTCTGCACAAAACGAGAAATTCAGCCTTCCAGCCCCTTCTTATCAGATGTTATAGTGGTTCAAAAGACATGTCACTCTGAAAAGGGGCTTTTGGGGGGTATCATTTGTCACGGCAAAGGGTAATTTCTTTGGGTTGCCACATGTAAAGTATGTAGTAAATTACAGCAAGTACAGTCTCACTGGAAAGAATATGCTATGAACTAATGAAAATAAAAGTAAGTTTATTCTTATTTTGTGGATACTACAACCATTTCAAAATTGCTGGTGAAAATTTTGTCACAGCAAAATGGCCTTTTTTGGCCAAAAATGGCCATAAATCTGATTTTTCCTCAAACAGTATGAAAGATACAAGGTTCTAGGTTTCAAAAAACTGAAAATACATTTATTTTTACCCTAGAAAAGACCTTAATTCATTTTTTAACAGGTAATTTTCCCCCTTAAATATTTTTTTCACACTTTTGTCAGTCAAATGGTGGTCAGATTTTGAACCTTGTCATACCGGTAAGCATTATCTTCAGAGTCAGTGGAAAGGCTCATCTTATTCTCGGAACCCTCCCCCCCCCCCACCTTCACCCCGGCTCTCAGTCTCAGCCGTTACTAGACACATGTGATGTCCTTGTATATCATAAACTTATCTTTGTGTAAATATTCCTTTTTCTAACATCCATCTACATTTAGATTCCGATTTAGATTCATCTTTATTGTCCATGTTACACGTATGCCTTTGAACTTGTTAATGTTTCCAAATCATGTAGTGCACCTTATTGATCATTTGCTTTTCAAACAGTGCAAGAGAGTAGAAGTGTAGTGTTTGGTTAAACTTTAAAAAACACAAACACAACCCCCCCCCCCCCAAAAAAAAAAACAACAACAAAAACAAAAAACAAATTGGGAGAAATAACTGATTTCTTGTTTTTCAGATACTGTACTGTATATGTACATATACAAAAAGGCTTAAACAAGCTGTTTTGCAAAATCTGTGTTATTTGTATTTATTTTTGTATTTTATTTTATTTCAACACAGTCAAAAAAGACTTGCATCAGCCAAACGGCTGTTCTTCAGGAAGTCTGTGTATTTACATTTACAATAATGAAAACACATTGAATATTACATTAACAAACACAAACAAATATTAACTTAATTCAAATAAATACAAACGAGTAAAATGAGTAATGACTTTATGTTTACACAAACAATAATTATAATAAATACAAATGATATATATACACATATGAGAAATGGTTTCATTGTTTGAAATTAATGCTCCGCCCCCCCCCCCCCCCCACCGTCCCAAGTTTAATAGATATCAGAGTGGAAAAACTCAAAAAGTTATACTGACAATACTGACACACTGATATAATTGTCATAATTTAGAAATTGGCATGTACATGTATACCAATGTATTATTTGACGCTTACATTTGAGTGCTTTTTTTACACAGTCATCATGCTATTTGCTAGCCGCGATAAAAACAGATCAAAAGTCTTTGTGTTCGGCTATAATGCAAACTTCTCATTTTAGCATTTTGTTTTGAATCTTGATAATTCAAATTTATGTAAAGATTGTCTTAGTTTGTACCGACTGTATTTACATACAAATAATTGACATAGACATTCAGGCAACATGCCGTGGGCTATCCTGCACATAACACAAAGTGTTCGATGAGTTCGTCTTTGTGCTAGTTCACCAAAACCTAATAAGGAAAATATTGACTGCATTGGGAAAGTCCAATCCATGCAAAGCACAGTGCGTAAGCATCAGTTTTGTAACTTCTGTAGTCTGTTTTTATATGTCTTCCCACAATTTTCCATACCACGTCACAATAATCAAATTTTCCCTGAATAAATGTCTTATAAAAATAGCAGTGCTGTCTCCACTGTTATAAATGGACGTATTCTTTTTAGCAAATGTTAAGATAATTGATAAGGTTTGAAACGGTTCCTGACCCATTTTTGCTAAAGGATAACTTCGGATTGTAGTGGAATTGAAATCTTGAGAGGTTGTATACTGTCAAGGTGATTCTAATGAAATAATTCACTCATTTTTATTAGATGCTGCAAATTTTCTACACACACTGTTTGTTGTCACTGTAGAAAAGAAGTGCCTGGCTGTTATGTCTTTTTTCCTGTTCATATTTAATAGATATGCCATGTATTTTCTGAGAATATTTATAAAAAAAACCCAATTTAAGTTGGCTGTTTCAAATACTTTAAATAGTACGTCTTTCAATTCTCTTTCCAATAAAAAAGAAAAAGAAAAATTGGAAATATCCATCCAACTGCTGCTCTAAGTCATTTTTGCACAAATCCAATGATTTTAAATACAGGAAATATGTTTATTTCTTTTATTTTATTTAAACAGTGTATCCTTCTTTAGATGATGATGGTGATGGTCCACTCTTCAAATCTCGCAGCAAAACCCCTCGGAGAGACCCAATGGACCTCCCCTGGAACCCCAAGGCCAAGGTCACCACACCCAGTCAGAAGGTCGTCAGGCCGGTAAGGGAGAATGCTCGTCGTCCTAACATAGAGACGGGACTGGCTGATGCCGCAGCAAGATTAGCAAACAAGGTGTGTGTAATTGTAATTGTGTATAATTCTTCCTTTTATGAGGGCATACATACCCAAATTACAACAGCACATTGATATCGTTGTGATGTGATGGTATGTTTGTTGTATTTGTAGGAGGTGGATAAGGAAATTACAGCATGTGTATCCTTAGATTAAAAACGCTCATGTTTCCTTCCTCTTAACAATTTTGACATCGTTGTGATTTGATGGTATGTTAGTTGTATTTGTTCAAGGTTAATGAGGAAATTACAGCATGTGTATCCTTTGATTAAATTTTTTTTTTTTGCCATCCTCTTGACAATTCTGAGAAGTTATTTATTTCTAATGTGTTTCCCAGTAACTTTGTGGTGAATATTTTTCGAAACACACAGCTTTTCAAATTTAGTATTTAAAGCACATTTGCTGAAACAACATCTTTGTGTTGTTTAACCCTTTGACATATCTTTGTCAGGATCAACTTTACTTATGTTTGTTAAAATTTGGCTGCCAACACCGCACAATAACATGAATACCATCTGTTTTCCCAAGCGTCTCGATTTATAGTGAAGACAGGTACATATATTACGTATAATATGGTCAGAATAAGGTCTTTTTAAGTTCCAACCAAGTTATTGAACACAATCAACTTTGATTACAAAACAACAACAAAAATTACATGATTTTTTTTCTTGATCAAGAAGACTGACAAAAATTCTCAACCATTAGCAAATTCAACTTAACTATTTTAGTGCGTGTGTATGGATACTCTTTCATAATTACTTAAAGGCCAAAACACATGAAGATTAACTTAATCAACCCAAAACACATCTTTGATAAATTAAGTATTGACTACTCTCATGATTAATTAAACTTCTTACATAATATGCAAAGTGTACTCAATACTTTCCTAGCCAGCATTTATTTTCTTCAAAGTTTTTCATTACATACACTCAAAAATAGACTTATATGTTGGGTATCCTGTGGAAGTACTGACTAACATTGGTAGAAATTTAGTAAATTCACCACCATTGTGATTACAAAACTCCCCCTAAATCAACACAAACTGAGAGGCATAATTTGTTGGCTCCTTAAAAGTACAAATACACATGAACGAAAGCAGCAGTAAAACGAAAATGAGTTCTGTTATGTTACATATACCTATTACAGGTTGCAAAGTTGGATAGATCTAGGCATTTCAAATATTACCTCCAATTCATGATGTGGATAAACTCAGGATAAACTATGTACATTGCTCCCTCTATTGGGCTGATTAAGTTAATCTTCAATATGTAAGCTTAGTAGTACCTTGCATTATCGCCCTCTCAAGGTTGCAGTTAGCTACATCACATTAAAAAATGTATATGTATATGTGTACATGTATATACATGTATATAAATCCAAAACATAAGGTAGAGTGTTATTGTTGGGGAAAGAAGTTTACTTGTGACACCATTAATTTCACAAATTGAATGTTACGAGTTTAGATTCTAACATGAGCCACTTTTAAGTTTACACAAAACACGTGTGTTGTGACAATGTCCAGGCTAACCCATAGCAACTGGTATTTGACCCAAATCAAGTGATTGATATTATTTTCTTCATTATCACATTTGCAGCCCAGACCCAAGCGTCAGTACATCAGACGGAAGCCCCTGGCTCCCAAGAAGGCAGCGGAGCCCCTTGAAGACATGCCATCCACCAGTAGTGCTTTTCTTGCCCAGTCCCATGACCCATTCACCTTCACTGATACACTGGATGTAGAGGACATTGACCTGGCACAGAGTGCACCGGCAGATCTCCTCAAAGCAGCAACAGCGCAAGGCCCAGGGAGGCGTAAGTACAATCAGATTATCACTCAAATTAATTTAACCCTTTGTCTATGGGAACCGGCTGTACCATGTGTTAGCTCTATGGGAATAAAAGAATCTCAGATCGAGGGGTTAATTAAGCCTTGCAATTCCATAAGCTTATTGACTTTGCATGAATATTTGACATGGGTTGTCCACACTACTTCAAGTTCTCGGAGCTTTGCAGGCCACCCTTATTTCCACCCATCATAAGAACACAATCTATTGTGTAGTATTGCGTAATGTAAGAATAGGTCTGAGTCTGTGATTGCTAAACTAAAGATACTTTTTCAAACTATAATCGGTCTAACAGTCTAACTACAGATAATAAAAATCAGTCTAACTAAAGATACTTTAGTTTAAAAATCAGTCTAACTAAAGATACTGTAGTTTAAAAATCAGTCTTTCTAAAGATACTTCAGTTTAAAAATCAGTCTAAATAAAGATACTTTTTCAAACTATAATCAGTTTGATGGAATGCATATTCAGGCTTGTAGAATACATGATTTTAAAATAATCTTGATTTTTTTTAATTTTATTTTTTTATATTTTCATTTCCATTATTTCAAGTTAATCCCATTGAACTATTATTTTGTGCTACTCAACCAATTATTAATGGCAACATATCATCCACAGGGAGCAGTTTTAACTATGTCAGGAAAGCAGTACTGAGTTGGTGTATATCATAAGCTTAGCATTTATATGTAGAGTAGGAATTAAAGGTCTGTTTAAAAGTTACAAATAAAATATTACTGTGTGTTCTTTTTCAGCACCTTCCAAGAAACCAAAGAAAGGCATGGCTACGGCAAAGCAGAGACTGAGCAAGATTTTGAAACTTCAGAAGGGTGGCAGGCTCATCATGTGAAGACACTGGCATTTAGTAAGATGCTCGGACCACACACTTCTGTCAATGATCATGTTGTGCAACACTTGCTGGTTATGACCAAAAGAGACCGAACATGATGAGATCCTGGTGTGGGACGCGAACGTATAATTCTGAATATCTCAGAGCTCCGTGATGCCTGTCATATTACAACACACATTTAGATACTGATGATCACTGTGGTATCGTGCATAGTATTATGTTCCATAGAAAGGAACGATACCAGTGATGACCCAAGTACCATTTTGTACAATGTACGCATGATTACATATCACACCTCCTTCATAACTGGCTATGGGTGACATTACAATCATGTATATACAGAAGTGTTCTGTTTTAACACCTATATCGTTATTTAGATGGAGTAGGACAGTAGGTACCATGTGGTAGAAACCACACACTATGAATCCTTGTTAATTTTATTGACTTTGTGGGGAAATGGCAGGATTTGATGTGGTCCCCAGTTTAGAATACACTGTTACGCAAGTCAAGTATACTGTTAAAGGTTACAGCTGTGAACATTTCATAGTCAAACATTTCCTCCTTGTTCTACAATTACTACTGGAAATTTCTGTGACAGTTTAATTTGTTGTATTGCTTTCTATGGTGTCAATATCTATCAAGATCATATTTTATTTCAATACTGTAAACGAAAACTTGTTTCTCCTCAGGTAAACAAATTCCAGATAAATCTTGTCACCCTGGATTTTTCTTGGTAAATTTTCCAACTCAATTGGTTCTTGAGGCATATTTTATTTCTTCCATCCATTTCACTGCCCTGTAGTCTCTATTATGCCCCCATCAAAGATTTCACCCCAAAACTTTCACAGCAGAATCCTTGAACAGAATACTTGAGTTTAGAATAATTTTTCAGGGGGAGGCGTCATGGCTCAGTGGATAAGACTCGGTTTCTCGACCTAGAGGTATGAGGTTCGAATCCACGCCTGGCCATGGCGGTTGTGTCCTTGGGTGTGGCACTTTATCCCCATTACCTCATACCTCGGATAGGACGTTAAGCCGGAAGTCCCGTGTTGAGACAGAAACACCTCAGCACGTAAAAGAACCCACACAGTTTATTGAAAAGAGAAGGGTGAAAACCTGGTGATGTGGTCACATATCCATATGCAAATTACCCGGGACTGGATGCCTGAGGGTAACAGTGATTAGGTTTGCTTTTCTAGTCCCTGTCATCCGAAATGATAACAAAGCAATGATTTTAACTAAAATTGAGGACTGCTGACAATCCTGCTTCTTTCTTCTGAGTGTAATATTCCACACTATTTCTGATTTAACCTTACATCTCCCAGAAACAGATGGTTCCACAATAGGCTTGTTGGAAATAAGTATTTTGAGAAGGTGAATTTATGATTGCCACGTAATCATGTATTTTAAGAAGGTATTTTCACAATCATCAGTTTGTTCTTTGTTTGAGAATGTGAAAGTTTTTGAAGAATGTTTGAAAACAAATAAGATTTTGCTGGTCAAAGTCAAGTATAGGTTTAGTTCACTAGAAAAGTTTGTTGACAAGGCCAGCTTATATATATATGTAATTATTGTGAATATCTAATTTTATAAATATGAACAGCTGACGTGTTTCTTCTTACAGTCTAGTATGTCAGCTCAAAATGTTTATGTTTGCTTTGTTTTGAAACTTTACTGTTGTACACCTTTTACCCAAACTTAATGTTTTATGCCAACATATTTGTTTTTTAGAGAAAAAATTATTTCCAAAGATTATAATGGATACAATTTGATAGTGATAGCATTGATCCTCTTTCACTGGTTTTACTGAGCTATTTGTTGATATAATTTTATGGAAAAACTAAATGCAATTCAGTGCAAGGATTTAC
>JZLH01S0002338.1:33656-44156 GCA_001188425.1 Eucidaris tribuloides
CGTCGCTTTTTCAGACGGAATCGTTAGACGGCGCAGTGTGACAGTACACTGCGCCGTCTAACGATTCCGTCTGAAAAACGAACGCGTACGTTTATTAAACGTTTATTGGACTTTATAATTCGTTTTTCAACTGGATTACAAACGTAATTAGACGTTGACAGACGGTGCTTTTCCGTTCTGTTCCATTCTATTGTATTCCATTTGCCACCGGGTGTACCCCTCACATGAATAAAATTCCTGCGTGGATTTGCGCCCATGGTGTTATAGTGAAAGCAATCGTCTCCAGCAGGTCAATGCTGAGCAGTTGAAGTTGAGCAACGATGGACATACGATAAAGGAAACGTTCAAATTTGGTTTGATGAAACATCGGCCAATTCGTAAGGGCATCTTAAGGCCTTCCTATGACCGTCGGTGGAGTTTCTCAGGCTCCGGCAGCCATTTTGTGAGGGTGACGTCACACTGTCCCGAAATTAACACAAGATGGCCACACGAATATGAAAATTTCAATTTCGCCCGAAGTTGGCCCCGATCTTGATCAACATCCGAAAAAAGTACGATGCCTACAGAAGGTCACACGATGGGACCCGATCTACACGCGACGGCTACACGAAGATGTGAATTTTCATTAAGAAGTTTATTCGTAGGACACACGAATGTCATATGATGGCTCCACGACGTCGTATTGATAGTAATGATGCGTTGGAACTCAGTCATGAAGGCGTCACTATGATATAAAGCCGTCGACCGACCGTACACTTTGGTTCTAAGAAAATTCACTTCTGCTATGAATAGAGAATTTAATATTTGTTTTACTGCATCATTCGGTGAAATCTGAAATAAGTTAAAATTTCCGAAAATGATTTATTCCGTTTTTTAATTGATGAGTTATGAGTAATAGTCACATAGCTTATTATATTGCACGTTGTAACGTAATGTTAATATTTGAATGTTCCGGGGATGGGTGCTGTTGAAATATTAAGCTACTGTCACACCGCGCCGTCTAACGATTCCGTCTGAAAAACGAACGTGTACGTTTATTAAACGTTTATTAGACTTTAGTTTCATTTTTCAGCTGGATTACAAACGTATCTAGACGTTGACAGACGTTGCTTTTCCGTTCTTTTCCATTCTATTGTATTCCATTTGCCACCATTCGGTCAGCATCGCATTGCTGTTTTATATGTTAACGGTTTATGGATACATAGTGTCCCTGGCCAAGATTCCCTTTAAAACAAAACAACAACTACAATACGGCCCAAGATCTACTGCCATATTCTACTACAGGGGCGCCTTCACACTATATGACAAATTGCCCTTGCCTATGCACCATTTTGACATTCGTTGCATACACTAAAGGCTGCGTTTGTGAATCGTTTTGAGCAACTTCGTTTGTTGTTCGTTTTAATACGGCCACGATTACGTCGTTTTTGCTCGTTCCGTTACGTTGGAAATATTTCTGAAAGCACAAACAAGTTTTCGAACATTTGCCAAATTATCAAATCCGTGGGTAGCGTGTAGGCTCAGAAAATGCAATCCAAACCATTTTGTTCGTCCGCAAGGACGGTAGCGGTAAGGTGCACCAGTACAACTCCATTCGTCGACGCCTAATTAGAGCTTTTTATGCGAACTTCTTGCGTGACACGCCATTCATCAATAATTTGGTTTAACAGCCGCTATTGTACGTTGGTAATTCGTTGTGCAACGAGTGGGATGGAGACGTGTTTGACGAATCGTGGACGATTCGAAACGAAGCAACAAAACAGCGGAACGTCCCAAACAGCGAATAGTCAAATGAATACATAGTGTAACTGGTTATCCGCAACCTATATTTTTTGAAACATGTCCAAACGAAAATCCAAAAAATCGGCACCAGCGTTCTTCTGCGATCTTGACTACCTTGGCAAAACACGTTATCAAATACAACATTTATACAAACCAATACCCTGTGTGTGTCCTACACATCAAAACAGAGGAATGGGATTTTTTTTCGTCGTCTATTATGACTTCGCTTTAACTGTCAATCACAGTTATTCATTCGGAGACCACGCAGTCTCCTGATACGAATGGTGCACGTTTAAAGCAATGTTCGAAGTTTATTTTCAAATTATGAGCTGCATAATCCTTCATGATATGTGTGTTTCTGATAAGGAGCCAAGAATGAAGCCCTAAAAAATTGTCTTCAAAACACTGATTATTTACTTTTAAAAAAATGACTTCAATTAAGTGAGCCTTTAAGTTTCTCCCCAAAAGCTGCGTCACAAATGGCACTTATTACCTGGTCATATCTTGTCAGGCATAAGTCCGACGTCAAAAAAAATTCAGTTTAATCCACCAACTAACAGCGTCGGTATTAGCATTTATAACCCGACACGTTTTAAGCCGATAAAGCTTATACAGTTATTATCGGTAAAAAGGCAGACGCGACAATGACGTAATATCCGGTGTTATTCGCTTGTAACCTCTGACTCAAAATTGCGCGATATTGAATGGTAAACAATGAAAATTCGAGCCACCCGTTTGGTTAGCATAAAAGGGCAGCAGTTTATGTCGACACGCCGCAAATTTACATCCACCACGTATTTTTTGTTTATTACCGGTAATATTGATTCCGGATTTATGTCTGGTTCACTCTTCGGATATAAATCGTCGATATCAAGTCGCGCTATATCCGATAGAGTAATAGTCCGACAATTGTTTCCTCTACTGTGGCGTACACCTAGCTGGTCAAGGCCGTGTGCGCGCTGCTTACTGGCAAAGTCAGATGGCCTACTGATTAGTAGTAATTGACTTCCCACTTCCATTTTGATTAGCTAATAATAATTGTGTATCAATTTCGTAGGCAATCTAGTTAACGGTCGAAATTTGGGGCCTATTGTTCAAAAGCAGAAATTGCCTATCTGCCAAAATGGCGCAATAAAAAAATCGCATCCTTTCAATCATGTCAAATGGCTAACTCTAATTTGCCCAAATTTTAATGTTCGATCTAAAAGAAAAAAAAATATTCTGATGCACATAAAATTTTTGAAAAAATTCTCCTTATAAGGAAATTGTTATGATGCTTCGGTCTCAAAATTAATCTGGCTACTGGGAAGATCAGCACCCTCGGTTTTTTTTTTTACATTAAAATAAGGGGATGCAATTAGGTTTTAACATCCGGGGGCAACTGTCCATTATAACGTGTCAACATCGAGCGTGTGGAAAAAACGCGGAAGAAGGTTGTTTTTTTCACGATCGGACGATGTACGCGCGACCTTATGTTGCTACGACTAAGTCGGCCAAAAAGTCGGAGTCGTGACTATCCGTCAAGGAGTCACGATCTCCGATTTTGAAATGCCAAATCGACTCCACGTAATCACATATGTATGCCATATAAATCCATAAAAAAACATGGATGAAATGCATGGGACTATGACAGAACGTCAATATTTGAATAATCGTTATCACAGTTCAGTTCAAGTAGTGGTAAGTTAGGTGATTCAGTAATGCTGAACTGAAGTCATTGAAGGAGGACACTGAGACCAATCACATTGTATACGGCTGTAGTGAGCTTCTTTTTACGTATTCACAACAGAACTGAACGCGCGAGAGTCCGCATATAGTCAAGAGTCCCGGCGTCTTTTGATCGGCGACTAGTTTGACTCTCAAAAATCCTGGAGTCCGTGCGACTTTCTGTCATAGTCCCATATCATTGTCATCCCATGTTTTTTACTGATTTATATGGCATATCATATGTGATTACATCGAAGTCGATTTTGGCATTTCTAAAGTCGGAGTCCGCGACTCCATTGAGCGCGTACAGTGAAAAGGGTACTACTTGTTTGGGTATTCCTGAGATTCGCCGATAATTAGAGTCTTGTGTTAGGGTTTTTTTCTGAGATCGAAAGATATTACTTGTTTAGGGTCCATTTTGAAAGTTCGCATACACGGCGCATGGCGTATACGCTTGTAAGACAGTGAACCCCAACGGGAGGTTTAATACACTATTAGATTGAGCGCTTAATCGGTCAAATATAGTAATACGAAACCATGTTGGTAGCTTACGACACCTGTAGCTTGTACCCAACCACTAAAGAACGCGATTGTCTACACCTACCTAATGCAAACACATGGAGAGAAAGTCCATCAAACCGACCTCGGCCCTCCTGCAAATGAATAATCAAAAAAAAAAACTTTGTCTGAAGTTGATGATAATAATAGTAAGAAGTAGACAGAATGAAAAGTACAAGAAGGAGAAGAAAGAGGGGAAGAAGAAGAAGAGGAGGAGAGGACGAGGACGAGGACGAGAAAAAAGACTAGAAATGCGAATCGTGTTAGAAGCGATGTGCTATAGCAATGATCGTGATCTTCTGACCTTTGACATTCAACTCGAAAATCCCAAGCAATTTCATTGGTTGTGTCATAATTCATACTTGACCAAGTTAACATGAAATTTGAGACCCCGACTGTTTTAAAGTTATGGTAATTATCCAGAAGAGAAATACGTATGACAGCATCGGGACCTTGGCTTTGACGTTTTAACTCTGACATCTAATCAGTTCATCGATGCCATTCAGTACGGTATAGCTTGCTCCTCCCCTGTGTCAAAAAGTATTGACATACGCTAATACCATGCCTTTGAGTTGAAGGGGTCTTTCTATAATGATGTCCTAGTGAAGTTATTTTTTTGGAAAAATAACAAATGAATTTCAAATGAAGTCAAGTCAATATTATTTCTCCTTTCCTCTCAACGCGGAGAGATTGGGCCGTATGCATAAAAAAGTAGGGCAATTGCTTTTTTCTAGCCTTTTGCTTGAATCCTAATATGCATAAAAATAAGGGAATTGGCTTGCAATGCTAAAGTTTCTTGCTTGCATTTCCAAAGCAATTGGCTTGTTGTCTGCAATAAAACAAAGCAGTTTGAAACAAGGTTGTTTTCCTTGACAAACTGATAGTTTTGCCCGCAGGGTTTTGCCCTGGTTTTGATCCGATTATGACAAAAACAGCGGACGAATATGCAATTGGAATTTCAACCGTGCATACACTCTAGAAATACATCAGTAGAATCGTTCCCTCGATCGGTCACATGAAGAAACATCCATAATTTGTATAACTTAGTGGAAGTGGATCTTTCGTAACTTCCATGACAGGAAAATGCTTCCCCTTCCTTCAACGCCGTTATAAATATTTTTAAAATACATTTTATATGAAACCCGCCCTTTTTGTTTTTGCCCATGGAAAAGTAATTTAGAACCCGATACTAAAAAAAAACACCTGCCCTAACTATCCTTCAAAGGCCAAAGATTTTGGAATTTTTTCCAAGCCAATTGGCTTGCCTTTTTTTTTTTTTTTTTTTTCGTACATAAATTTGCTTGTGTTCAAAACCGTTTGCTTGCCATTCGTGAGCATTCCTACAGGTCTCCACAACCATACAATACACGTCAACGGCGGGTGCAACACCAAACAAAGGCGCAGACCGCACGAGTCGATACGTGTGGAAGAAGCTCCCATTTCACAACTCCGCGTCAACGTACATAAATACATTTTGAGAAGACGCAACGTACATCCAGGATTAAGTTAAATCTTAACAACCCCTTCCTGGAGATATTTTCCGACATTTTTCTTGATATACCAGAAAAAGTATTTTTTGATTTATTCTCCTTTTGTGGGCAGCTTGGTTTGGTCTAAATACGAGCATGAACATGTTTTAAACCTCGAATGTCGTAATTAAGCAACAGCGCCTGCAAGCTTGGTATTGAGGAGCCTTGAAAAACGCCAAGCAAATTCTTGTCAGAACAAGGAAAAGGTTCTGTTTATGGCATACGTTTTTAAGCAATTTTTTTCACCTGTGAGCAAGTAATTCCTGCCTGTTAGGCAAAGCAACTTTTGTTTGGCAGCATTTTGCTTATCGCTGTGCACTCGGAATTTCACGGTAAGCAAAAGATTCTGGCAACCATATCTTAACAATTGCTTGAAGCTTGAATTTTTCTTGACAACCAATGTGCTGGTGCTTGAAGCAATTCCTTATAAGCACTTGCTACTTTTTATGCACACGGCCCATTATCTATGCAGGCACACCCTCGGTCCACGGCAGAGGCGGCTCGAACACACTACACACACACCAAAAAGGCTCACCTAAGGGGTGGGGTGTTCAATCAAGCCTAGACATAGTAGTTTTTATTTGTTTCAATATTTCCCCGTGAAACGGTGTTCATGGTTCGGAGAGACTTCCAACAAAAAAAATGCCAATCATGTAGCTCTGAAAGTGGTCTCCGAAAAAAGACCACAATCCAGCGAAGAAGAGAGCGACTTCTATTTTCATAAAATTGTGGTAAGGAGGGATACGCCCCATTATTTTCGACAGTACCTGTTCAAGTTATGATTTTTATCTTTCTCATCTCACATGCAACGTCAAGAGCTTAAAGGTACTGCTACATTTACCACAGTTTAAACAAATCTGAGCTACATGATTCCCATGCTACCCATTTGTCTTAAGATTAAGGTCTAAAATGACGCCTGAAAAAATTGTATTTCAAAATAATTATTTAAGTGCTTTAATACAAAGTGAAAAATCGTAAGTTGATCGGATTCACCGCCTTTTCTCCCCTAGACTTACTGGGTGTACACGCTCGGCTATTTAAACTCGCCGCGCGAGTTTTAATTGTTTATGTCATGCATAAACTTGCCATTGGCAGTGTAACTTTCCAAACACTTTTTTTATTCTATCTAGGTGTTTATTTGGTCGCATATGAATACTACCTATGTAGTTCAGATATGCAAAATTTGACTTTTTTAAATTGAACCTGCCACAATGTTAGCCTATCATTTAATCTTAGTTTCAAATAACGTCAGTTTTGTTCAATTTGGCTTGTTTTATCTGAGATATGTTTATTTAAATAAGAAAGGGTGCAATCACAATTGTGCCACTTTTACTGGCAGTCCCTTGTCAAAGTGACACAATATTGGTGATTCCACCTTTTGTTGTTTAAAGATAATCTCGAGATTTTAAACAAGCAAATTCAACAAAACAAATAGGCATTTGAAAGCTGACACTTTAACCCTTGACGTTGATTGTAAGCATCATGTCACAAGAGAATTTTCTAATTGCCAAACAGGCCGGTTTTTACATTGGCCACATTTTTTAGACATGCGCAGCACTTCTCAAAAATTTGTAACAAGTGAAAAGCGCCTTCTTTTGACAATTATAATTACGCTGGCTGACATTACTGTTTAACGTCAACATCAAAGGCGCGAAGCATTAGATTTTCAATGGTGGTTTGTTCTGTTTCAAATTTCCTTGTTTTGATCTCGAGATATCTTGTAACACCAAAGGGGTGGATATCACAATTGTGTCACTTTTTTAGGGAAAGGTGCCTCGATGCTATCATGGACTGTAGTAAACATTAATTGGTAAAAACTGTGGCGACATTGCGATTTTTACCTTTTCGTTTTTTAACTGAAACATATCTAGGATTACACACAACAAACTGAGCGAACGGCATTTGAAAAGTTGAAGACTTTGGCCTTGACAGTGATGTGAGCATCACGTCACAAAAATGTTTTTCTCATTACTGGCGAAAAGGGTGGCCTTTTGACTTGCCCACAGTTATTTTTGAGACACACTGTTGTCTAAGGAACATGATAAATAAAAGCTGGGCGAAGAGGTAAACGAAATTATTTTACACTATGCAAGATTGATGAGTATAAGGGGACTGATGATGTAGAACTTGCATTCACAGGCCAAATACGCACGAAACAAACAACCACTGGTGGATTACGAAAAGATAAATATGAAAATAATAACATAAGACGTACAAAATGACAATCAAAGGAACATCACGATAGAAAACAATCTCAAATAAAAAAAACAATAAAAACATTGAAGAATGAAATGACGTAAGAGATAAAAACAATCACACAGTATACGTCAAATGCCCTCCATGAATTAACTCGCGAGCGCTTTGGTTGCCGGGAATATTTTGTGAGAATGATTTCTATGGCTGTTAACAGGCGGGGACGCAGCGGACAAAATCGCACGCCCTTTCAAGGAAGAGAATGAATTTGTCTGAGATCATGCCACAGTGATAAATCACAAAACAAAGTGGTCACCTGTTTTTTTTTTTTAGCGTTGACGTACATAACAAAAACACATGAATTAAAAAAATATTTTCTTTAACTTCATATGCGATTTCCAGGCGCAACAATTTTGGGATAACACTTTCCTTCACTTCGTCAATGCCCAGTTAACAAGACATAAAAAAATTACCTTTTTTTCCAGTTGCATTTGAAGTGAATATTTAGTTTGTTGCATTAGAACTTAATCTGACGTAATTTATCATTTGTCATTCATTTTTTTTATTGTTAACTGCGTTGCACGTTTTGGTCTCACCAGAAACAACTAGTCAATCAAGGAACGAGATTTTGCATACTTCTGTAGTAGAAAAGTAGCAGTAGTAATAGTTATTTTCCGTTTTTAAACAACACTGACATAAAACAATACGAGTTGTAAAACGGCTGGATAAAACCCAGATCAGCGGTGACAACACGATACCTTGGTGGTTCCCCGGGATCCAGGACATATGCATATAATTGAACAAAAAATAAGGTATATATTATTATATATATATATATATACGAAGAACGGAGATATAAACTAACGCAGAACAAGTGCTCAATAATTGTGCAGAGCGCTATATCTTCATACCTCATTTTTCTCCTGATCACGACCTACGGTTTCACGCTGCAAGAAGTCGAAGCGTGAAACCGTCGGTCGTGCGTCAGGAGAATGAATGAGATGTAGGTATCTGTGTGTGTGTGTGTGTGTGTGTGTGTGTGTGTGTGTGTGTGTGTTGTGTGTGTGTGTGTGTGGTGTGTGTGGTGTGTGTGTGTGTGGGAAGACAGTTTGTGAGTAAACACAAATGTCAAACAGATTTATAAGAATCACAATTTTTTTCCTGATATAATTATCATTTTTATGGCAAATCATATTTACATATTTTGAAAATCACAACCATTGCATGTGGATAGTGATTGCAGAACAAAACTGAAGTGAGACAAATGTATCATACAATAACAACCAAGAAATTATTTTTAGAGTAATCTTGATTATTTTCAATAAATTGTCTGGCGCCCTCTTGTGTTGGATAAGGCAGTATGTGGTAAATGCCAGATTATTGTGACATTTGGACCTTTAAATACACTAAAGATGTAACCTTTACACAATAAATGGTGTCCCATGATTATTTTTGATGAGTGATAACTCAAATTGGATGCATTTTCAGTAATAGGTACCAATTATGGCCACAAACTAAAAGTGGTTTGTCATTTTGTAATAATTTTCCATATTCTATATTTTGACAATATTGCTTGATTGTGGTAACAATCAAAAAATGTTGAAGGTTGTATTGTAAAGTGTAACTTTCTGAACATCTTTGCCAAATTTCAGTTTAATTGGGCCTACATATGTAGAAATTATGAACAGGAACAATATGCCTCTTGGCCAAAACGGGCCAAAATAGCTTGGGATTAGTAGGGTTAAAAGACGCCCCGCCAGGAAATGATGGAGAGGTCTGAAAAATTTGTACCCCGTAAATTTCTGATAGATTAGACCCTATAGAACCAAGCCAAAAGCAGCAAAAAATCAATTTTGGCACAAAACTCCTGCGGGAATTACATACCATACCACATCTTAGGTGTAAGCAATCGTCGTCTCCGAATCGTCACCCGGTAATGGTGAGAATGAGACAAATGATTTCGAATGTATGTTGGGTCATTTCGTGTAGTGCTTTATACAGGTCAGCAAATGTTGATTTCTTCTGTCGCAATCCTCTTTCTACTGTGCCACAATAGAACGTTGTTGTTAATGTTAAATCTCTTGTGATAAAATTGAAGCTTACATCATATGTTCATTCTGGTAAGAGTCGAAATTTGTTTTTATGTGAACGGTAAAATTCCTAGTTTGTATAAGGTTTTAAATTCATGCTTTTAAATATTCGGAGCCTTGTCAGTAAACTGGATTCACTGGTGGCCTGAAAGAATGCTACACTGTGATCGCTAATTTCTTTACCATCATCAGCAAAGTGTATTTGGGTTTTGTTTTCGTTGGCTTAGAACGTTCTTTTTCCAACAAAAAGTACCATGTTCATTGATTTTCAGTAAGGCGTTGGGATCCTTGGCCATATTTCTGAGGAATGTCATTTTCTTAAGCTACTGTCACACTGCGCCAATACCCCCAAAAGCCCCTTTTCAGAGTGATACATATTTTGGTCCATTATAGATCTGATGGGAAGAAGCTAGAGGGCTGACTTTCCCTCCATTTTTTAAAGAATTTAATTAGCTATAAGCTTATTATAATGTATTTTTCCTTACAAATAAATAACAGGAGAATTATGCCAAAAACTACCTTTAAGCTACTGTCACACTGTGCTGTCTAACGATTCCGTCTGCCTCCGTCTAAAAATATTTACCTCAGACGGTGTCAGACGGTGGCAAATGGAATACAATAGAATGGAAAAGAACGGGAAC